>JADLZN010003307.1:0-27621 GCA_018155175.1 Sinocyclocheilus anophthalmus | reverse complement strand
GTGAAAAAGAAGTGTGCTTGATTGTATTGAATGTGCACTTGTGGTGTACTCAAATCATAAAATTATCTTTAAAAATGTTATTGCAAATAATATAATATTAATTAAATAAGGCCACTCGTAAGGGAAAAAGAGGATACTCTTTTTCATTACCACATTTTTCTCAACTCACAAGTTACGTCAGTTTTCATAAAATATACAAAACCCCCCCCCCACCCCCCCCCCCCCCCCCCTCATAATGTTATTAATAAATTTTTTGATGCTTTAAAGAAGCACTTTGCGTGCACTATACTAAAGACACATGTAGTACATTATTTTAATTAACTGTAGTTTGTTATTTAATATAGACATTTTTACCTAAATTAACAAAATTTTATGTCTAAATTGCATACTTAGCATTAAATTGCGTGCAGTTCATAAATACTTTTTAAAAATACTGACACTTGCAAGTATTAATTGATCATTACATACCTTTGAGTTTACCATAAATGCTCTTGTCCGTCACATTCCAGCCTGAACATTTCACCATGATTTCAAATGAACAAATATTGCAAAATGTCAATCTATAAGATTTCTACTTACGTCCTGCTCTTGACTTTCAAAAAAAGTGCCTTCCGTTTAAATTTAAGTTATGGCAGTTAATATAAATTAATTAATAGTGCATAGTTTGTTTAATTAATTGCAAATAACATTCCACTTTATTGTTGTCCGAAAACATATACATTATCGTTTTGCACGCTATGTTATTTTAAGTATATTATTTCTGTAATAAGTAAATGTTTGCTAAAACGTTCTTCTTTTTCGCAAGTGGTGGCAGAACAGCTATGCCGTTAAGCCTAAAAATACATTTGGGTATGAGCTCTAGATATTAAAACTCGTAAAATAATCAAGCTCTTACATCACTCCGGCAAAGACATAGTGTTACTTCATGTAATGGGATAAAATGGACTACGAGTTCCGGGAAACAGGACATTGCATTTTGGGGTCTTGTGTAAAAGGACATGTTTCATTGTGTTGAAATCTGATTATCCGAAGGGAATTGGGCAATAATTTCATATGAAACCTTGCCCAGCCATTGTAAAGTGAAGCTTGCTTTTGCCAAAGTAAATGATGGACCTCAGATTAGTTCAGTGACGGTCTTGGCAACAGCCTGAAGACAAGCCTGTCAGCTTAGTTTTGTATGCTGATTCTGTCCCCAAACCTTGTTTACAGCTGACCGTCTGCTGTTGGTGAGGGAGGGCCATATCCTGCACATTTCAGCAGTCAGTTTTAGTTCTGACACGGAAAAGAAGCACAGTCAGCACGACTCCAGAGCAATGGAAGCCGAGGGAATAAACACCTAGAGGAGCGCAACAGTAAATGCTTAGAGGTGATGAGGTGAAATGGAAATTACTGGCACAATAAACTTAGTATAGCGCTACAAGTGAAATATATAAAAGATACTGAATAAGGGTCTGAAATTGTATTGTGAGACACTATATTGTCCTGTTGTGAAAATTAGGATTGTCATGAAATCAGAAAAAGTCTGACTCAAGACCTGGACCAGAAGAGTTTTTAATTTTAAGACCATATTGTTATGGTCTTGGTCTTGGACTCGGCAGCATGTAGGCACAGTCTTGACTAGGACTCACCCCTTTTCTTTTTTCGGTCTTGACCTGGACTTGAAAAAGCTAGTTGAATGAGCTAGCTGGTCTACTCTGTGGCCATCTTGACAAGATCACTGTGTGGCTATTTTAATGAATGGTCCATTAATACTCTCCTTATACTGTCTTTGAATGAAAATTACACTCTAAAAAATGCTGGGCTAAAAAGGGACAAACCCAGCTATTGGGTTAAAAAGGTACAAACCCAGCTATTGGGTTGTTTTATACCCGCGGTTGGTGTTAAATGTTTAACCCACCTTCTGGGTAGTTAACCCACCGCTGGTGTCAAAACAACCACAATTGTGCTGGTTTATGGACGTCCTAATCTTACCCCAGCACTGGGTTTTTTTAACCCAGCATTTTTTAGAGTGTAGTGAGTAGGTTTAGTTTGTTCATGGCATTTTTTTTTCCAGAAAATACTTTTTTTTTTTTTTTTTCTTGGCACAAGGCTCCGGTTATGAAATACTTACGTTTAGAAAATCATCAAGGCTTGTCAAATCCGCATTGTAAATACATAAACATTTCTTAGCACAGCAAAAGCAGTAGAAAATAATTTTTTTCTACTTGCTGCTTAAAAATTAAATTTCTTAGCACAGCAAAAGCAGTAGAAAATAATTTTTTTCTACTTGCTGCTTAAAAATTGTCATAGAAATTGGTACATTTAGCATTTCCAATCCTCACAAAATCTTCCGTACATCCATTTTTGTTAGGCTGATTTATGTAGGTTTAGGTTTATTTAACCTGAGGTGGTGGCACAGAAGGACTGCAGTGGCAATTGTGACCTAGCTCTATAAGAAATAAAAACACCTGAGATGTTAGAGGAAGGTTATGTTTGATGTTTGTGAATTTAATATCCTCTCAATTTTAACACATTTAATCCCACAGACATTTCACAAGATTAGATTAACCAGACTGGCGCAGCTTTTCACACTCTTCAAATTGTCTTCCTTTGTGAAAAAGACGTACACTTAATTGTGTTGAATGAGCACCTGCAGTATACTTCAAATCTTACGAGTATATATATATATATTTTAAAGTTCATGTCTATATTAAACACACTGACTGGCATACACTTTTTTTTTAAAAGTGGACTTTGTAATAATGTCAAATACATTTTAAATAGTTTTGTTTCATACATAATCAGACATAACGCGTTTTAATAATCTTTTGTTATGCTTTAAAGGAGTACACTTATTTTTATGTGATGACTAACATAGTAAAGCACATGTAAGTATATGAGTATATTTTTTTACTGTTGTTGATCAAAAGGTTGATCAACGAGTTTGCATTTACTTACATCATTAATTACAAATGTTATTGCAAATCATCATTTGAATACATGACAAACAAGTTCCAAACATTTACATTCGTCATTAGCATACGCTTTAATCCAAGCCCTTGCAAATGAGGACCATAGAAAGCATCAAAACCAACAAAGGCAATAACATGAAAAGGGCAATAGATGAATACAGCATGTATTCCGATAAAGGCTTGTCAGTGAACAATTAACTTGACAATAAGTAATTAGAATTACATATAAAGATGAACTATATTTACTTAATTGGATCACATGGCACTTTTAATTTCAATTTATCCGGATTTAATATAAATTTAAATTATAATACATTTTCATTTAATTGTAAATTACATGCAATTAAGTGTCTGAAAAACATTGCCTCCAGTTCACATATAATAAATACTCCTTTTGAAAATCCATTTCTATTTCACAAGGTTTCTGTAACCTCAGAGATGAGACTCTTCTAAAAGAAGAAATAATTTTTTGGGTGGATCTCCTTGGCAATGACATTAACTTCAGCATTATCAATGGTGACGGCGGACAAACAGGCAGCTGTACCCACAAGCATGAAATTAACTTGCACTTTAATCACTTTCTTTGTTTTTTTTTCTTTTTCCATGTGGCAGTAGCACAACTTGTTTAAATTAATTGTGGTGACGCTCTTTTATGCAGATGAACAGCCTCATTTAAATGACAATGTGAGTTTGTCAGCTGTGATTGGTTGTGGCAGAAGTTACGCCTAAATTATCCTGGACTCACAATTAGACTTGGCATTTAGTGACAGACATCTTTCTAAAATCTCTTGATTAGTTTAAATCAGATCAAAGGTCATATGATGCAATTTTTCCTTTCTCTTTGGAGTGTTTTTTGTTACAGCTCTTGAGTGCATAGAGACAGATCTTGTAAGGGTGCAAAGTGACAAAGTCCTCAATCCAAATAGATCTTCTTAAAATAATTTCTAACAATGGCGTCCCCCACGTCCTACTTCACTATTGGTATGATTGTTGCATCAACGCCCGCCCAACTGTTCACTTTTGGGCAAAGAAGAAGGCGTAACTTTTGTTCTCCGCTGTATAATGGTTTTGGGCCTTAGGGCTAGCCCTCAGTGGAGAGTCCATTTCGGGAAGGCACTGTGTGCTTCGTACGATGCAACTAAACGATACTTTGTTTGTGGGTCTCCAAAAGAGACGATACTGCTTCGTCATGACTGAGAAGGGTTCTTAATACCAGACTGCTGGCCGCTGAGGAAATACAATCAACTTATGCACTGTGGATCGCCGGATCGTCTTTCACCATGGACAAAGCGGAGTCCAGCCCAGAGTCGTCACATGTCCTTCCGGACGCTCCTTCGTCGAAATCGCCGGCCGTGCTGTTCTCAAGCCCACCCGCCTCTGCTCACTGTAACCCTCCAGCCGTTCCTCACGCTAGCCCCCAGCCTCCGCTCACTCTAGCCCCCGGCCCGCTCACTCTAGCCCCCGTGTGTGACGCTGTTTCGTTGTTAGTACGTTTGTTTTATATTTAAAGAGTTTTTATATTTTATATTTTACAGCAAGTTTTTTGGGCAGTGTAGAGTAGGGCTTGTTGTTTGTCATTTCTCCGATCACAATTGCAGACAGGGTTTTATGTTTACGCGGTGCAATGCAAAGCGTAAAAAGACAGTATTTGTCATTATAATCCATAATTATGTCCCACTGGATGCAACGAATGCCTCGTTTTATAATGGGTTTTCATGTTTTTGAATCATCGCTCCGGCCGGACAGGGTATCACAGTATGTTAAGGGGCTTAACATTTCCGTCACACGTTTGAGGTATTCGGCCAATCACAACGCAATGGATAGTTGGCCAATCACAGCACGCCTTGCTTTTTTAGAACGATGAACTTTGTAAAAATCAACGCGTTTCAGAAAGGCGGGGCATAGAGGAGAAACAATAACTTACAGTATGTGGAAAATATGTGTTTTTTTTTTACTTTAAACCGCATAACATTTCATTACACCAAATACCAAATAATGTTCTTTTTAGCAGCATCATATTCTTAATAACTTTTGTGGTTATATTAGACATCAACCTGTTTTTTTTTTTTTCAATCTCTTTATTTTTATTTATTTATGTATTTTTGCCTGGACGATCTACCTCTTCCAAGACTCGTATTCCTTTTCCTCTTTGAATAATCCATCATAAATCCCTTGACATAAATATTTCAGCATTATTTATTTCTATTCTAGATCAAATCAATGCATCTTTCCCTATGACACGGTTCTACATTCATAGCCCCCTTTGAAGAGGCGTGGGCTTCCTAATTATGGAAACTCTTGTAAATGCAGTTATTTTAGTTATATCACTCATCCCCAGTAGCTAGAACTGGAAACAGATGTAGCCTGAGTGTTGTGTGAATGTGTGTGTGTGTGTGTGTGTGCGGGCATGAAAAAGCTCGGCTGTTAAAAAGACTAATATACACTGTTTATGTGTGCACAATGTGTGTAGTATTTCTGAATCTAGAGAGTTTGTGTAAGCAGTAAGTGCTGGTGAGGGTATTTATGGCTGCCAGAGTTTGAGTCAGAGCAGCGTTGATGCTGGATGGGACCTGATCTCCATAAGGACCCTGTGACCCCGTTTCTACAGTAATGCATCTCTGTATGCTGTTATGTATGTGTGAATGTGTGAGCCAGGGTGGATGTGTTTAAGTTGACATTTTTCACATTTTACTTGAGTATTGTGAGGTATTTTAGGATATTCCGTCAGAACAAGTCATTTCAGAAGCAGAGTGGTTTTTGTTTTTTTGGAAAAATAAGCACTGATGAATCATGTACTGTACAGTAAGATCAGGAACATGTACTGTACTGTGAGAAAGTAAATAGGCTCAATGTCAACCTATTTGTTAGATGTACACTCACTGTAAGTATCTGTTTCTATGTGTTGGTCTTTAAATGAACATTAGTGATGAGATTACTTCATTCTTAGCATCTTTTTCAATATTTGTCCCAAAGATTGCCATCCTAACATGTCTTTATAGTCTTGTAATGAGTGGTCACCATTGGGTGGGTAATGCGAATTTTATTTTGGCAGAGATATTTATAAAATGTAATTTATTATAGCAAAGCTGAATTTTCATCAGCCATTATTCCAGTTCCATTATTCGATTCCTTCAGTGTCACATGATCCTTCAGAAAATCAACATAAATATAATAGTTTCTTGAGCACTAAATCAGCATATTAGAATGTTTTCTGAAGGATCCTGTGACACTGAAGACTGTAGTAATGGATAAATTACAGTTTGAAATATATTGAATAGAATTTTTTTTTACAACTGTAATCAGATTACTGTTTTAACTGTAATTTTTAATCAAATAGTGCAGTTTTGGTGAGGCATAAGAGACTTCTAAAAGAAACTTAAAAAAAATCTGAAATTTTTCAACCTTTTGACCTTAAGGTACAGGATGTGTGTCTGAGTGCCCTATCTCAGTGTGACAGAATGTCGCTCAGGCCACCCATTAGTGCTTCACAGTCACTGGAGTTCTCAGCACCTGTTCTGTTTGGGAAATCTTCATCCCCTCTGCCCTATCTATTATGCTCAGGCATCCCTTCGGCTGCCGTCTTCTCTCTGGGCTTCGAGCCCAAGCTGATTTGGGCAGGGGGCTTCTTTGGGCCCTGGGACTGGGAGGCAGTGATCCGTTCGCGGCTGGCTCAGGTTCCTGGGGCACTTGGAAGGCCTTTCACTCTGATTCGTTCGGAGTAGGCCCCTTTTAGATGATCCCACTCTGGGGCTTTGACTTCCCTGGGGGTTCTGGAGTCTCGGGAGGCAGCGATCCGTTCGCGGCTGTCTCTGGTCCTCCGGGTTCTGGTTGGAATCTCGGACTAAATCGGCGAAGGTGGGAGAGAGGCAGCGCTTCATTCGCGGCTGGCTCTCCTACCCTGAGTCCTTTTTAGGACTTGGCCGGTTTGGGCATGGGGTTTCCTGGAAGGCCCGTATCTCTGGGTTTTGTGGGAGACCCTGAGCTCTGATTTTTATCAGAGCAGGCCCCAAGATGAGATCTTCTCTCAGACTTTTCTCGGGTGACCTGGGATACCTAGCGGTGTTAACGAAGGGTCACTTGGGGGAGAGGTAAGTATCCAGCCCCCCTGGGTCCACTAAGACAGCACGCAGGGACGGTGGTCTGGGGCTAACAGACCTTAATTGGAACCCAGTCTTTTACGGGTGATTAGCACCTTCCACGCAACAGCACATTTGCACCAACACCCCCACACACTGACTCTATTCTTCTTGGTTCCTGGAAATCATCGATTCTTGTCATTCTGGCAAGCCTTGATCTCATCGATTCCACTTGTTCCTCCTTCTGGACTTCTTAAATGGATTCGACTTGTTCCTTCTTCTGGACTACTTAAATGGATTCGACTTGTTCCTTCTGCCGGACTTCTCGAATATATATATAACTCGGAATAGTTTTCTTGTTTTGATATTCTTCCTGATTCAAAAATCAAATCGATTTCTGCAATCAGTTTTTCAACTAAAAATACATAACACTTTAGAAACAAATCTAATCAAGTTCTGCGGTAGTTGATCAACTAAAAAATTTTCAGATAACCCAACATCTAATGGGCTTCTGCTGAATTTTTCAACTAAACATTTAACTCTTTAGATTGCCAAACCTTTAATAAAAAGTCCTCAAAAGCCTTTAAAAACAAAATTAAAAATCATACCTTAAAAAATACCTCGGATCCTGAAGTGTGATGCAATCAGTCATGGTCTAAAGTTTCATTTGCTCACTCACATGACCTGTTTACCTGCTTCTCTGAATCCACGGTACTTGGCAGACCCTGATAAACCTGTCGGAGGGCTTGTCATGGACTTAGAAATCTATTCAGGGGGTGTTGTTTAAATGATTCATTCATTATCTCCTTGACAAGATGATTGAAATTAATACCTTTTAAGTTTGTTTAATTCATCTAGTAGTGTAATTACACCTCATTTATTGTGGTTTTTAGTATAACTAGGCCTAGGGCTTTTTACATGCTCAAATTAAACAAAATGCAAATTATAGCATTAGTCAAGCTTTTGAAGACGTAACAAGATGCTCATTCATTGTAGATGACTTGGAGTTGACATGCTCACGATATAGTTAGCTAAGACTTTGTTCAGCTGGCCTCCAGATTTCCTGCGTGGAGTTGTGGTGATGCTATTTGGCCACAATATGTGGTGTTATCAAGCAGAACCACATTGTGCTGTAAAAAATAGTGATTGTGAAATGCATCCACCAAATATGATTTTTACTGCCTATTTAAATGGTGCAACCCTCCATTTATAAATATAGACTTCAGTATGATAGACTTGAACTAGTATTTTTTAGGAATTTATTTGTTTCACCCATATCCTTAGAAGCCCATTTTAAGTCTTTGCTGGTAGCATTTAAGTTTTGTATGGCCAGTTTCTCATAATGAATAAGGTGTGGCCAGCAGGAACAATATCTCACTTACTAGTAATCTTCTAAGCTTTCCTTGTTTCTTGTGGCTGAAGTTAGACATACTGCTTCCAAAGTGTAATTAGTGAATCCAAGCTCCTGAGACAATTAAGTATTAAACTCAGTCTGCTATAGTAAGTATTTAATTGTTTTTGAGATTAATTTGCTAATAGCTGTCATTATGCTAAGCTGATCATAGATAGCCATCATTTTTGTACTTATTCTTCAAATAGTGCCTAACCTTAAAGAAGTTTAGTAGGGTGTTTATTGAATCTTCTATAAATGTTTATTGATTGATGTGGCTATTGCTTGTAATTACAGGTAAGCAGGCAGTTCTTGGTTTCTGTATGTTGTTTTCTGCTGAAGCTTGTAGTTTTCCAGCTGTTTACTAAAAGGGTTCATTTCTGTAACATTTCTCCTTTCCTCATGCAGAGTGCCTTGGAGGTGTATAAGGAGATGGTGCTGCTGTACATAGAGGAGGCTCGGCACTTTGTGAATTCTCAGTGTGCTGATCTGGAGCCATGGCAGATCATTGCGACCACTTTGCTGTCCACACTTGGTGCGGTGTGGCTAAAGGGTTTCCTTTTCCAAAAAGAGAGTAAGTGCTATTTATCACTCAGGGTTTTTTTTTTTTGAACATATGTATGTATCAGGCATGTTAAATATGTTGACAGGTTTACACTATCATTAAAAAAAATTGTACCAACCTCAAACTTTTGAAAGAAATTTTTGAAAGAAGTCTCTATAAGGCTCATCATGGCTACATTTATAAAAATAAAAATACAGTAATATTATGAAAAATCATTACTATTTAATATAACAACTTTTTAAAATATATTTAAAATGTAATTTATACTGGATTGCAAAGATTAATTTTTAGCAGGCATTACTTCCGTTTTCATTGACACATGACACTTCAGAAATTATTCTAATATGATGATTTGTTGCTTAAGAAACATTTCTTATGATTATCAATGGTGAAAACAGTTGTGCTGTTAGATTGTCAGGAGGCTTTGAGTAGAACAGTTCAAAAGAAAAGGATTTATTTGGAATGGAATATTTTGTTACAATACAAGTCTTTAATGTCACTTTTTATCAATTTAATGCATCTCTGCTGAATAAAAGTAATAATTTCTTGAAAAAATACAGTTTTATTTTTAAATGGTGGTGTGTACATAATCTTGATATATTTCCATGAGTCTAGAGAAGAAAAAAATAGTTTAATTGTTGAAAAAGTATAATGGTTTATTTATCAATAGACTTTTCACAGTACTGTTCCCTTTCAGTCGGTCACTTCGACGTTGTGTCGAGCAGGGGTTGCTCTTGGGAGCCCAGACACCTCTGAAATCATTGAGAAAAGGCCAATGAAAATGGATAGCAAAAATGTGCATAGCTGGCCACGCCCCAGATATCCAGGTATGAATAGGCCAGCGTGGCATTTGCTCACTCGCTGCTCACTCGTTCTGTTTTTCAGAGCCGAATGCAGCGTCTCTCTCTGAGAAGCGGCACTCATTCACCTCTCGATCTCCTCGGAGTTGGATCTATGGCACAGGCAGCGGTCTTTGCCTTCTCGTCCACAGCTAAGTGTTGTGAGAGTACCCCCAGGTGCTTCAACGGCAATCTTTAAGAGCAAATTTCCTCTTAAAATTGCAAATTCTCTGAAAGAGTTTTACGGGTGGAATTGTGTGTTTACTTCATGCCTTTCTGCCCTTGTTCTTCCGGTTACAGTTACCATGTCTCTCTTTATGACCTGCACAATCACTGCCTTTAGTGTTTGGGCCCTGCTCATGCTGAAGCAGCGCTCGTGGATGGTTCACGTCCCGCTTGCAAGAACCTCTCCTTAGGCACGTTGAGCTCGCAGCTAGGGTTCTTTGCCAAAAGAGCCCAAGTCACCCCAGTGCTTCCTGTTACGGTCCTCTACTTCAGTATGAGCCAAAGTGATGGCACCGGGAAGAGGCCCGGTGAGATGCAGATGGTTCGCTGGGGGAATCCCATGGGCGTTCTCAGTAACTCCCACACTCTTGGATCCTCCAGTTGAGCTTCCGGATGAGTTTGCTAGTGTCTCAGGTGAGTTAATTTCTAATTTGGAGGTCGTGATGAGGATAAGCTGTCAATCGCAGAAAGCGGAGGGCAGCCTAAACCAAACTGAAACCGATGACTCAGAGTCTAGGCCGACAATGAGATGATAGGAGTGCTTACCTGGGGCAGCCAAGAGCAAAACAAAATACTTCAAAAAAAATTAATTTTAAAAATGTTTGCTTTGCATATTTTTTGTTTTTAAAAATAAAATGTGTTAATGAATTTAATAAAATTTTTAATAAAACAACATTTTAAAAAAAATGTTGTGAAATTAAAAAGTTTTTAAAACTGGTTGTGTAAAAAAAAATTTTTTTTTATTTGTTCTTTTTTTTTTTTAAAAAAAATTTAAAATTTTTAAAAAAAAAAAAAAAAATAAAATTTTTTTAAAAATTTTTTTTCTGTATTTTAAAAACATTTCGTATTAATAAAAATTAATTAAAATTTAAAAAAAAAAAATTTAGGGTTGTGAGTGGATACACACCCTGCCTCGAACAATCTGTGGCTGGATGATGAGTGTGGTTTCTGGGCACTGAGCGCAACCATAGCCGGCCCGCCCCTTTCTTTCTTCCCAGAGGTGCACACGGACTGATGAAAATTGTGGAAGCCCTTCTCGGACAGGAGACGATACATGGTTCCTCTGTCCTCCAGCCCTCGGGGAGGTCCAGCGGGGGAGGTATACGGAGGGTCCCCAGGTGAGAGGGTGATTGCGGTTAATCGTTGCCTGCACAAAAACGCCCCTCCTTGGTGGTGTGTACAGGACTCCTGTCCAGGGCATGTCCGTTGTTATTCGTCCCTGGTAGCGAAGTCTTATTCGGCTTCTGGACAAGCTGCGTCCGCCCTGCACGCTATGGCCATCCTGCAGGTCTGCCAGGCCAAGGCGTTGAAAGAACTGCACAAGGGTGGTCCCAACCCAGAGGTTTTGCAGGAACTGCACTCGGCGACCGACTATGACCTCCGGGCTACGAAGGTCACGGTGTAGACTCTGGGCAGGATTATGTTCATGCTAGTGGTTCAGGACCGCCACCTGTGGCTCAAGCTGGGTAAGATGCGAGATGCCAAGAATGTATGATTTCTAGACATAGTGGAAGAATTTGTGCAGAAATTCTTCACGGTTAAGCGGCAGATGGAGGCCAGCAAACACATCCTGCCTCTGTGTGGGTCAGGCCCTGGTCATGCACCCCCTCACATCTGGTGTCTCTGGCCCTCCCATCTGCGATGGCCAGATGCTGAGATTAGGCATCAGAGCCTGTTCAGACACAGATTTCCTTTCTCCTCATGTTCTGATACAACAGGTCTGTCACCAAGCCAGTGTGATGCTTGTTGGCGAACCCCTGTTCCCTCATTTGTCAGTGGCTCATTTGACTGACCTTACAGACAAGGCACGGTGCACCCTGATGGACATTTCACCTCCTGCCACTGTGCCTTTTGTTCCGCTAAGTGCCTTTTGATCCTGCCCTAGGTATGTTGATTGTAGTTCCCTTGAGACCATTGGCTTCCACGGTCTGGACGGGCCCCCGGCTGCATTGGCATATCAACTGCCTAGAGTTGTTGACAATGCTTTTGGCTTTGAGGAGATTTCAACAAGTCTCTGCATGCCACGCACATCCCAGGCAAACTCACTTTTTTTTTCCCCCCCATGTTTGGGGGGGGGGGGGGGTGGACTCCTTCTCATGATGGTCAGCTCCGAGGTGAGGGGGCCCTTCTCCCCAGATGGTCCAGCTGATGTGGAGACGTTTCAGAGCTGCTCAGGTAGACCTGTTTGCATCTCCAGAAACCACACACTGCCAGTTGTGGGTGTTCCCTGGACAAAGACCCTGGCACGAAACACTGGCTCCAGCTGACCCAGGGACTACACAAAGTATGCGTTTCCCCCAGTGAGCCTCATTGTACAGACTGCAAAGTCAGGGAGGGAAGAAAGGGAACAAGTCTTGTCTGTGGCTCCTTATTGGACCAACAAGACTTGGTTCTCGGAGCTTGTGCTATTAGCATCGGCCCCTCCCTTGCGGATTCCTCTGAGAAGAGACCTTCTCTCCCAGGGGAAGGGCACAATCTGGCACCTGCACCCAGATCTCTGGACGTGACTAGGAGGAATTCGGAGACCTTTCACCCACTGTGGTGAATACTATTACACAGGCCTCTACGAGGCGGCTGTATGACCTGAAGTGGTGCATTTTTGTGAATTGGTGGCTCCTCGGAGATGTGGGATCGGTTCCATGCTATCCTTCTTCCAAGAGAGCCTGGGCAGGCACCTGTCTGCTTATACGCTTAAGGTGTACATGGCTGTGATTGCAGAGAATCATAACACTGTAGATGGCAGCTCAGTAGGGAAGCAAACCTGATTATAAGATTGCTAAGAGGCGCCCAGAGGTTGCATTCTTCGGGCCTTACAAAGAGATCCATTTGAGCCCCTTCAGTCAATTGAACTTAGTGCCCTCTCTATAAAGAGGGTGGGGGCTCTTCAAGCTCTCTCTGTTAGCGAATAGAATTGCCTAGAATTCGGGCTGGCAGACTCTCACGTTGTCCTCAGACCTCGGCCTGAATATGTGCCCAAGGTTCCCACCACTCCTTCCTTCCAGAGATCAGGTGGTAACCTTGCAAGCTATCCTCCCACAGGAAGGGGACTAAACAGGTCTTGTTTTGCTCAAGTCAAGTCAAGTTACCTTTATTTATATAGTGCTTTTAACCATACAGATTGTGTCAAAGAAACTTTACAGCATTAAATAGGAAAATAATGTCAATAATGCACAATGACAATAGTAAACACTCAATTTTAAGTTAAAGCCAGTTCATCATTGAATTCAGTGATGTCATCATCAAGCTCAATTCAGTTTTAAATAGTATCTGTGCAATCAAGTCGTCGATATTGCTGGAAATTAAGTGTCCCTAACTAAGCAAACAAGAGGCGTCAGCGGCAAGGAACCAAAACTCCATCCATGACAGAATGGAGAAAAAACCTTGGGAGAAACCAGGCTCAGTTGGGGGGCCAGTTCTCCTCTGGCCAGAGAAACCAGCAGGTCAGTTCCAGGCGGCAGTAAAGTACATTGTGCAGGACTCATCGGTTCCCTCTGGTCTTGTCCAGGTGGCCGTATAGGAGACAAGATCTTCACTGGGGAGTGTAAGCAATGTGCATTATTTGGACATGCACCCAGTTTAGGCAGTCTGAACAGCTCTTTGTTTGCTTTGGAGGACAGCAAAAGGGGAATGCTGTCTCCAGACAAAGGATCTCCCACTGGATTGTGGATGTGATCCTAATGGCCTATCAGGCCAGAGGCTTACCATGCCCCCTGGCAGTGAGGCTCACTCAACCAGGGACATCGCTGCTTCATCAGCATTAGTGAATGGTTCCTCTCTAGAGCTTTCCATCACTTAAGCACTTTTTTAGAGTTCGGTGGAGGAACTCGCTATTAGAATCCATTGTGAGGTAGTATCCCTTGAGTGAACTCTCGATATGGGTTAGTGCCCCATATGTAGTGGCTCCCCTTGGTGGCCCCATATGTGTATTATTCAACTGACTTGTCCCTTAGGATTCAGTGTCTCCCCTAGACAGACATTGATCTGTCATGAGGTTCTCTGCTTAGGAGTTCTCCCCTTATGCGGAGCCCCACCATCGCATCTGTCTGTGCACACGGCTAGTAAACATCTGCGCCCCAGTGGTCTCATAACGCAGTTCAGCAGCTGTGGCATTTAGTATAGGGACCCCTAGTGTCTGAACTTTGACACAATGTCAAAGTGACTGACTGAAAGGGAATGTCTCTGTTACGTATGGTAACCCTCGTTCCTTGATGGAGGGAATGGAGATGTTGTGTCCCTTATACTACAACTGAACTGAACTGCCTCTGAGTGGGTTGAGACTAGGGATCCGCCTTTTTTGCCTCCGATACCGATTCCGATACTAGGGTCGGTATGGCCGATACGATTCCGATACGGATACCCCCCCCCCCAGTGAAGTTTTTCCCTCCTTGAAATAATGTAGAATTATACATGACGTATGGGAACTATAATACTGTTATTTACTCCGTGTGGAAGTGATAATCATTATTTCACAATCTACTAGATACAGAATACTTAATTATAAAGAAAAATAAAATAAAAAAAATATGAAAAAACATAGGCCTATGTATATTTATAATCTATGACGACAAATTTATCATAAACTAGGTTAGTGGATAATTCGGCAGCAAAAGTTATTCTAGAAAAATCAGTGCACAATAATTTTAAAAATCCAAACATTTAGTGAAAAAAAACTATTTTGTGGGGAACAAATAAAACTGTTGCACAAAATGTTAAACATTGCTATTGTATTATTATAAAATCTTCATTAAACAATTCATGAAGGTATTTATTATAAGTATATATTATACAAAATTAAAATACATTGATTTTAAAGTTAGATATTTTCATAAGGCAAACAACTATGATTTTAATCAAGGCAACAAAAACATTTCTGACAGCCAAAAATGTTTTTATACAGTCAACCCTCAATGGACACCTTGGCAATTGAATCGCCATTGGATAGTATATTTTTTTGTTTACTCGCAAGACTGAAATATCATATAATTATATATATATATATATAGATATATATAAAATGTTATGCCATTTTACAACAACATATAATGTTTGTAAAATGGTACAGCTTCTTAAATATCTGAAAGTACACTCTTAATATCAGTCAGTCAAGTATTAAAATATGATAATCAAGTATTATTTAATCATAGAAGTTTAGTAATTAGAAATAAAACTTGGTAACCATGAACTTAGGAATGGTGCTGGTGCTTTTTTTGGTCATTAAGTGTTCCTGTAAAAAAATGAACAATAACACTGAGAGATATTATTATTATATTATTATTATACGAATTCTACTAATAAGAACAATATAAAAGCGCACTAAGGATTAATGAGCTACTGGCTTTATGAATATTAATCAGATTGTGTGCGTTCGCTCGAACCGATTCGCTGAAATCAAAACAGGGACAATAATAGGCGAGCGCCAGCCAATGAGATCGCCGTTTGCACATTAGTTCCGCCCACTACAGGAAAACCAGGCAGTTCTTAAAAGCTGAAGAATTCCAAAGGAACTCTTATTTTTACAGGAAAATACAACAAAGTATATCAAGACTCTTGCTCGCTCTCGCTCTTTGCTCTATGTGAGAGAAAAGCGACGGGCGAGTCGTGCGCCTTCACACTAGTTTACGTTACGCCAAATACACAAACACAGGAGCGCTGCGCATCCATTCAAATGAACTGAAAAATATCACAGATCGCCTTGACGGAGAGTGAAACTGAAGCGCTCAGTCAGAGTGTTCTGTGAGTGAAACTATATCTGTGCTAATCATATACTCAGACTCTAACTCACACACTGACGAATAATATCTGAGAATTTATCAGCCATTGGCTAATATTAGACATCATTTGGTCGCCCAGAGTGAAGATTTAGTCGCAAATGCGAGTGATTTACTCTCAATGTAGAGGCTTGACAGTCTATGAGCACGAAGCACTTACAATGTGCGCATCCGGTAAGAAGTAAAAGTCCTTTTGCAAAATCATAGACATGTATTTACAAATCAAGTATGATGGGAACACAGAATGATCTTGGAGATAGCTTTACCGAGCTGACTGCTGTAACTGAACCCGACTAGGGTTTAAACTTTAAAGGCTGAACGAATGACTGATAGCCACAGCGGAGAAAATAGTTTGTGTGAACTTTAATGTAAGGACTTAAATATTCATATGTAGCTCACATTAAGCTATCGTATGGCTTCAGAAGTAGCCTAACACAGAATAATTCGCACAATAGAGAAAAAAAATAAAAAATCTCGGATTTGGATCGGCTCTCTTTAACCGATACCCGATCTGAGAAAAATTGCACTATCGGAGATGATACCCGATATGAATATCGGATCGGCGCATCCCTAGTTGAGACGCTTCTTGACTCCTCAGAACAGAACAAGTGAGCAAATGCTGCGCAGACCTATTTATACCCGGATGTCTGGGGTGTGGCCAGCTATGCAAATTTTGCTCACCGATTTCATTGGCCTTTCCTCAATGATGTCAGAGGTGTCTGGGCTCCCAAGAGGAATCCCTAATGTCAGAAACTTCAGCACAATGTCTCTGTTCCCTTCATCAGGGAATGAGGGTTACCATACATAACAGAGACTTTTTTTTCTTTGCCACTGTGAAACAATATGAAACCCAGCATTATTTTGCAAACTAATTCCATGTAAATATTGATGTTGTCCTTTTTTGCTATTCATCAGTGAGGCAGTCTTAAAATTAAGTTGCAAAAAGTCGGAAACTACGTTACAATCTCTCCATTCCCTTCATCAGGGAATGAGGGTTACCATACATAACAGAGATTTTTTTCTTTGCCACTGTGAAACAATATGAAACCCAACATTATGTTGCAAACTAATTCCATGTAAATATTGATGTTGTCCTTTTTTGCTATTCATCAGTCAGGAAGTCTTAAAACAAAGTAGCAAAATGTCAAGGCCACTTGAACAATAACGAAGTCTGTGGCATTTGTAAGCTTAATATGCTACCGGTGACCTAGACGACATTTCTTTTTGTTTTTTTATCGTGGCATGTTATGGTTGAGTCATCATTCAGAAACAATGGTTTCATACGAGCTGAGGGAGAAAAACCAAACATCTACACTGATGTCTCTCGTTTGTATAATTTTACATGGCAAACTTTAGATTTAGATTTCTCTCAGTTGAAAATAAGAGATTGTTTGAAAAATCTCAAGCAGTCACAGGGCTTGAATTTTGTTTTCACAGCAACTCAAATTTAGAAAAATGTCTTGCTGTGGAGACATTTCATGTCACGTCTTCACCGCAATTTGCTCATCGTGTCATGTTTTCTAGGTCTGACATCAAGAGTAAAGAAGCAGTTCTTTAAAATCATCAGAAAAATCCCATTTATTGGAGCAACAGTAAGCATCTAGTGGTTTTCTAGTTCCCTTTCTTCCTTCAGACTTCTCTTTCTGTCTTGATGGTTAAGTCACCACTGTCATGCTGAAGTGGAAATTAAGCCTTTAACACACTTTCACATTAGACCCTGTGATTATTCCAGGGTTTACCTTGTGTTATTAATCTGAACAGAGCGCAACATGTCCGGTTCCAATCAGAACCGACTGCAGGTTGATTTTAATCGGTCTTGTCAGACTCTTTTGTCTTTTACAATATTTATTTGAATGCATCTAACCGTCCTAACATTACAAATTACAACCTAAACGCCCATTAGAACAGGGGATCTTTTGGACTTAAAGGCCTCCATTGTGCAACACAATATTCAAAGGCCTCTCATATAAGTTATAATATTTCTTCTGGTTTGTTCTTCTGTAATTATGCTAAAGGTGCTTGTTTTCAAACTTTTTTGCAATAATGTAGTTTTAAATATTTAAAAATGAAGTAATAAGAAAATACTAATTTACACATTTTTACACCATGATGTGTTTTTAGCATTTTAAACAAGTTAGATTATTTTCTAATTATTTTAATTATTAAGTCATCCTGCAGCTTCCTTAGAAGTTTGCTGAGGCCTCCTAGTGGGCCCCGGACCAGTGGTTGAGAACCACTGCCTTAGAGCACTGCAAGTCATTAAAAGATCTGCTTTTGAATTTGCAAATAGATGAAGAAGTAACGTCATATCAGCACTGCAGTAATTGTTTTTATTTTCCCTTCAATTAATCTATTCCCTATATTTCTTGTATTAAGTATTCTGAGGTTTTTGACACTTTTTGTTTTCTTCCCAATCTTTCCCTCATCAGATTCAGAATCAGCTCAACAAGGCATTGGATGACATGTCGATGAGTCTATGCACGCTGAAGGAAGGCATGTACTACACCAAACTCCTACCAGCACAGGGCCTCACCCACAAACAGCTCCTCGACAAGATCAGGGAGTATGAGACACTGAGTGAGTCACCTTCAGCCTGTCCCAACTCCCATCTGTTATAATGAGGGAAAGCCCAAAGGCTTTGAGGATAAATCAGAACTCTTAAAGTTTCAGCCAGATGTTCTCCGACTGAATTTGCCCTTCAGTGTGGGTGTAGTTTCTTTGCAAACAAGTTTATTTATTAGGGTATAATACCACTGGTTTATACAGTATTAGAAGTCAGTGTCCCACCATTGTTCTGTCCTCAGTCTTTTTTCATACTTGATTTCAGGTGAAGTAGACTGGGCGAAAGGCAAAGTGTCAGGCGCAGTCTACTGGGGGGATGAGAAGCTCACAGATCTCCTGGTGAAGGTATAATGACTTTTTAAATCATTTACATCAGCAAATCCCAACAAGGGATATGTGTGTTCCTGGGGGTACTTTTAATTTAGCTTTAATTCATAAAACTGGACAAAAAATTTAAATAAAATAGTCAAGGTTTATCTTATGATTCAGCTCATTTTTCAAGAAAAGGAGACAAAAAAATGTGAAATGCTTTTAGAACTTTGTTTTGATCAAATGCAGAATATTTGTGCTATCTGGTGTGTCTTTGTTTAACCCACAGTATGGATTTTCTTATAAACTGACTTTAATAATAAAATGATGATATTAATAATTAAAAAATGATACAGGTAATTATTAAATTAGATAAATTATACCCAGAATAATATCTAATTTAATAATTATCAGTAATGTTTGGGGTCAGTAAGAGTTTTTTTTAATCTTATGCTCACTAAGGCTGCATTTGGTTGGTTTTATGAAAACTAGTAAAATCATGTGAAATAGTATTACAGTACAATAACTGTTTTATTTTAATATATATTAATATGTAGTTTATTTAATGTGGAAACCGTAGCGCTGCTTAATATTTTTGTGGAACCCATGATACATTTTTTAGGATTCTATGATGAATAGAAAGTTCAAAACAACAGCATTATTTAAATTATTACTGTCAATTTTGATTAATGAATGCATCCTTGTGAATAAAAAGTATCCAATCTTTTCTTTAAAAATATCTATGATCCCCCCACCTTTACTGCGATGAAGGGCTATTATGGGGTTGTGGTGGATGCATACTAGGGGGGAAAAAAAGGATTAGTCAGTCCCAATGTAAAAGTTCTCCCACTTAAAAAGGATGAGAGAGGCCTGTAATTTTCATCAAAAGTATACCTCAACTATGAGAGACAAAAAAAAATCACATTGTAGGATTTTTAAAAAAATTATTTGCAAATTATGGTGGAAAATAAATATTTAGTCAATAACAAAATTTCATCTCAATACTTTGTTCTATACCCTTTGTTGGCAATGACAGAGGTCAAAACGTTTTCTGTAAGTCTTCACAAGGTTTTCATACACTGTTGCTGGTATTTTGGCCCATACCTCCATGCAGATCTCCTCTAGAGCAATAATATTTTGGGGCTGTCGCTGGGCAACACGGATTTTCAACTCCTCCAAAGATTTTCTATGGGGTTGAGATCTGGAGACTGGCTAGGCCACTCCAGGACCTTGAAATGCTTCTTACGAAGCCACTCCTTCGTTGCCCGGGCGGTGTGTTTGGGATCATTGTCATGCTGAAAGACCCAGCCACATTTCATCTTCAATGCCCTTGCTGATGGAAGGAGGTTTTCACTCAAAAACTCACGATACATGGCCCCATTCATTCTCCTGGTCCCTTTGCAGAAAAACAGCCCCAAAGCATGATGTTTCCACCCCCATGCTACACAGTAGGTATGGTGTTCTTTGGATGCAACTCAGCATTCTTTCTCCTCCAAACCCAACAAGTTGAGTTTTTACCAAAAAGTTATATTTTGGTTTCATCTGACCATATGACATTCTCCCGCAGTGTGTTACTGATGGTAGCCTTTGTTACTTTGGTCCCAGCTCTCTGCAGGTCATTCACTAGGTCCCCCCGTGTGGTTCTGGGATTTTTGCTAACAGTTCTTGTGATCATTTTGACCCCACAGGGTGAGATCTTGCGTGGAGCCCCAGAGAGAGGGAGATTATCAGTGGTCTTGTATGTCTTCCATTTTCTAATAATTGCTCCCACAGTTGATTTCTTCACACCAAGCTGCTTACCTATTGCAGATTCAGTCTTCCCAGCCTGGTGCAGGTCTACAATTTTGTTTCTGGTGTCCTTTGACAGCTCTTTGGTCTTGGCCATGGTGGAGTTTGGAGTGTGACTGTTTGAGGTTGTGGACAGGTGTCTTTTATACTGATAACAAGTTCAAACAGATGCCATTAATACAGGTAACGAGTGGAGGACAGAGGAGCCTCTTAAAGAAGAAGTTACAGGTCTGTGAGAGCCAGAAATCTTGCTGGTTTGTAGGTGACCAAATACTTATTTACCGAGGAATTTGCAAATAAATTCTTTAAAAATCCTACAATGTGATTTTCTGGATTTTTTTTCTCATTTTGTCTCTCATAGTTGAGGTATACCTATGATGAAAATTACAGGCCTCTCTCATCTTTTTAAGTGGGAGAACTTGCACAATTGGTGGCTGACTAAATACTTTTTTGCCCCACTGTATGACAAACAAGGTTCAGGAACACTGGCTTTGATTTTCACTTTACCTTTGAATCAAGCAGAGGCTTTGTAAAACAAGAAATAATTCCTGGATTTTGTTTTGTTCCTCTGATTTGCAGGTATATGGTGAGTTTGCCTGGACCAATCCCCTCCACCCGGACCTGTTCCCTGGGGTTAGGAAGATGGAGGCAGAAGTGGTGCGGATGACATGTGCCCTCTTTAATGGAGGGCCAGACTCCTGTGGCACAGTCAGTCCTTCTCACTGTCTTCCACATTTTGTAAAATTTCCCATTGTTCTCTGCTCTCTGCAGTTGTTTGCACTTGAGATAATAAGCTGGATGTTGGAAAATATCTCCTTAACAGAATCTGTAGAATGCTATGAGAGCTGAATACACTGGCTGCATTCACACAGCAGCAGAATTAAATCGTGTATCTAGTGTTTTTTTTACAGCTATGTGACAATAGTAACAGGGTTCCCGCTGGTCCTTAAAAAGTCTTAAATTTAGTTATATCAAATTTAAGGCCATAAAGTCTCAAGAAAGTCTTAATTATGATTCCAAGAGGTCTTAAATTTTGGGGACGGAAAGACAAGAATTGCAATATGGCTCATAGTGACGATTAAACTTCAAAAGGCTATGATTTCATTGAATAAATATGAGCGCTGCACATTTCAAAGTCAGATGCTGTGCTGTTTTGTGTATAGTCGTTACCGGGGAAACCGCTACAGTGGGTATAGAAAAGAATTACCCCCCCCCCCTAAAATAATCTTCAATTTGCAGCATGAAATGAAGACGGACACAGTTTTTGATTTATCCAGCTTACTCAGTGCAACTTATAACATACAAGAGAAAGATATAACACCAACATGTCAGAAACAATTAAAAAATTAAAAAAACTGAATCACTGAGTTGGAAAAAGGATCACCCCCACCTAAAAATGACTTGTAAACTCAATCAGGTGTAGCTAATCACCTTCTCAATGGCACACAAAGCCATTTGACTTTCAACTGTGATCAGATGTGGTCATTTTGATTAGCTCAGCATGAAAAGAGCTTCCTGGAGCATTTCAGTCCTTGGTAGTGCAACTGAAGCAAAAATCAACTATGGGTGCCAAAAGATCTCGGGATCAAAGTTGGGACCGGCAAAAGTCGGGAGGATACAAAAAAAATTCAAAGGTGTATTGGATCAGCGAAGGCTAGAAGAGCCTACAGCAAATCTGAGTAGTGCAGGCTTATGAAAAGAGGGTCATTGTGTGCATGTGACAACTTTATCACAAATTCCAACAAGTGGCTGGTATGGGAGGGGAAAAAAGCCACTCCTCAAGTATCCACAATGCAGTTCCACGACTGGCTTTGCCAAAAACACACGTGAAGATTTGAGGCAGATGAGACTACTTAATTATTTGGCCTCAACACCAAACAAAATGTCTGGCGGAAATCCAATACAGCTCACAATCCAAATAACAGCATTCCTACAGTAAAACATGGAGGTGGTGATCCTTGTTCCAAATCAGTGATGTTTTTTTTTTTTTTTTTCTGACATGTTGGTGTTATACCTTTCATTTGGATGTTAGAAGTTGCACTGAGTAAATGCAGCTGGATAAAACAAATACAGTGTCCGTCTTCATTTCAGGCTGCAAAGCAACAAAATGTGATTATTTTAAAAGGGGTGACTCTTTTCTATACCCTCGCATATTATGCTGCTCCAAAAGCGCCTCCTGCTGGCAGAGAATCAATTTGCATTTTTCAATAAGCCATTCTGTTTTTGTTCAGACCACAGCGAAAATCAGCCCATACTTTTACACCACAAACACTCTGTTGTAAATGTGAACCAGTGGATCAAAGATCTAAACGATTAAGCCACTAAGATATATTTATAAGTTATTAAATTAATATAATTGATTAGTAATAATTGTTTACATTTATGTAATAATTGATACTTTTGACTTATCCCTTTTCTTAAAAATGGTTTAAAGGCTGAAATGTGACTTAAAAAAAGTCTTTAATATGATTTAAAAAATCCTGAAGATACCCTGGAAAAGCGGCTTGACTTTGGTACTTCATTCATCTAGACAGTTTTTGAACAGCATGTTTGGGACAATTTGAGAGTCGCTCCAGTTAATCCTAAGCAAATTTCCATTTGCTCATTTATCAGTCCATTGTTTAACAATCTGAAAACTGTATCGAATAATATCAAGTTTCTTAATATCAAGTCATTATAATGCTGTTCACTCAAAACACAATTTTTTTTGTGTGTTCCTTTCATGAAAAGGTTACTTCAGGTGGAACAGAAAGCATCCTGATGGCATGCAAGGCATACAGAGACATGGCTCATGAACGTGGCATTAAACACCCAGAGATGTATGTACTATCTCAGTCTAGTCAAAACATTCAGCCTCTGCAGTCATAATACTCTAATTCTGTTTAGGTCAATTAACAGTAGCTGTCAACCCACACTGTAAACAATTTAAACAAATAAGTGGTTTGCTATGGTTGGCTATTCATTTACATAGGATGAATAAACACTGCAACATTATATTTAAAAATGCACTCAGTTTTTACTGAGTTTTATTTTACTTGGACAGAATTAATGCTCATTAGTACACCTTAAAGGCAGTTGTTTTATTCAGTCCCACTGTGTAATTTTTCGTTTTGTCTATGCGCTAGTATTGCACCAGTGAGCGTCCATGCAGCGTTTGACAAAGCAGCACATTATTTTGGGATGAAGCTCATTCACATACCTCTGGACAAGAAGACCATGAAAGTGGATGTGAAGGTACTGCTGTCTGGTTTGTCCACAGCAGACAGGCACATTTTTGTGAATATTGACCAGCTTGATGTTCACCTAATTTTAATGACTACTTTTTTTGGTCATAGGCAATGAGGAGGGCCATTTCTAGAAACACAGCAATGCTGGTGTGTTCAGCTCCTCAGTTCCCCCATGGAATTATGGACCCTGTAGTGGAAGTGGCAAAGGTAACATTTGCTTATTCAGATGGGCATGTAATTCAGTGCTTTTGTATTGTGGTATACATTAATCTGTAGTGTATTCTTTATCTTAAATATAATTAAATGTTTTTTTTATTATTTTAGCTTGCAGTAAAATACAACATCCCATTCCATGTGGATGCATGCTTGGGTGGGTTCCTAATAATTTTTATGGAAGAGGCGGGTTTCAAACTTGATCCCTTTGATTTCCGGGTCAAAGGCGTGACCAGTATCTCAGCTGATACACATAAGGTGAGAACTTGATAGTAAGAGAAATTAATGAATACAAAATAAATACTGGTAATATGTTTGGGATCAGTAAGATTGAAAAAATAATAAGAATAATAATTTAACACTGCTGTTTTTTTGAAAAATGTATTACCATTTCCACACAAATAAACTGTTTTCAGCTGTAAACAACAGCCTATTAGAATTATTGTCGTGAAAGAGCATGTGCCACGAAGACGGAGTAATGGCTGCTGAAATGAAGCTTGCCATCCAATGCATTAAAGTACATTTTTAATATTATTAAATAACAAGCCAATTTTTAATTGTAATAATATTTTATAGTATTACTGTTTTTCTGTATTTTGATCAAATGAATGCAGTTGGGGTGTAAGAGAATTATTTCAAAAACATTAAAATCTTACCCCAAGCTTTTGAACAGTAGTATTTTTTTTTCATGTTATTGTCATGAATTAAAACGTTTATGCAAATGATCTCTGACAGAACTACAACTGTTTTTATTGTTATCTGTCCAGATATCGTCATGATGAAGATTAAAGTTAAATTCAAAGTTGATTTAATTATAAAATCAGTGTCTTTGTCCCCACAGTATGGTTATGCTCCCAAAGGCTCCTCAGTGGTGCTCTACAGTGACAAGAAATTTCGCCACTACCAGTATTTCGTAGCTCCTGATTGGCAGGGAGGAATTTACGCGTCTCCGTCCATGGCTGGCTCTCGGCCTGGAGGCATAATTGCTGCCTGTTGGGCTACTATGATGCACATGGGTGAGAATGGATATGTTGAGGCCACCAGGAAAGTCGTTGGGACAGCCCGCAAAATCAAAGCAGGGTCAGTATTAATACCATTTGTAGTATAATACATGAAAGACATGAACGACACAGGCAAGGTGTTGCTTTGAATGTATATCAACTGTGGTAAATGTGCATGACAAGTAACATTTACATGCCAGGAAAGGTCCTGTACACAGAAACAACATCTTTAAAAAAACAAACAAAAAAAAACTCTCTTCCCACAGAATCCGTAAAATAGGTGGGGTGTTTGTATTCGGGGATCCAGAAGTGTCTGTGGTGGCTCTAGGCTCTGATGTTTTTGATATCTTTCGCTTATCTAATGCACTGACTTCAAAGGGCTGGAATCTCAACACTCTGCAGTTCCCATCCAGGTATGGTTAAAAACAAAATGTTCAATGTGAAATGTGCAGGTTATGCAAACTAATGTAATATCCCTAAAACAGAATGAAGTTAGTCAGGTTAGGAAAAATACACATAGATCATTATTTATTATTGTTTTTATGTAAAGGCCTCAGTGCATCAATTTTCATCAGAAAAGTGGCTCCTCATTGTTTGTGGCTTTGTTGTTCTCTTTCAGCATCCATATTTGTGTCACAATGCTACACACACAGCCTGGTGTAGCTGAGCAGTTCATCAGTGATGTGAAGAGAGAAGTAGCCATCATCAATGAAGAATCCTCAACACAGGAGAAGACAGGGGATTGTGCGTTCCTTGTTTGATCAAAAATACAGTAAAGATGGTAATTTTGAGAAATATTATTACAATTAAAATAACTGTTTATATATTTAAAAAGTATATTTTCCTGTGATGGAAAAGCTGAATTGTCAGCGCCTTACTCCAGTCTTCAGTGTTTATGACTCTTCAGCAATCATTTAAATGATGATTGGTGCTCAACAAACTTTCTTTGTATTATCCATGTAATAAAAATGTGCTGCTTCATAATTTTGGTGGAAACTTTTTTTTTTGATCATTTTTAGGATACTTTCATGAATAGGAAAGTTTAAAATAAAGGTCTTTACTGGCACTTTTGATCAGTTTAATGCATCCCTACTGAATAAAAGTAATAATTTCATAAAAATCTTACCCCATACTGTTGTATTTCTACATGTTGACAAAATTAACTTCTAAAAGATACATGCATTTAAACAGATTTTTGTCTAACCAAATTCTGTCTATAATTGTCATAAAAAAAACTAAAAGGTACGGCTGCTTTGGTATGTCTCGGTTGAACTTCACATTTTGAGATTTATATAGTCATATTTTCAGACAAAATAATCATTGTCCGTAAGAACGCAGATGAGTAAATTCCTGTCACCTAGTGCCAATGTTATTTCTGAGATCTGCATAATGTATTTATGATATCAACAATTGGGAGGGTAATTCTGATCTAAAATGGCTTCTTACTAGTAACAATCACCTTCATGATATCAGAAACTAAAATCGACTAGTTGCAGTTTAATTGTTGATATCAAGAATAGACATTTGTACTAGTAACAACGTGATTACTGATATCAAAAATAAAGGTTTTTACTAGTAAGACTTGTTTTTCTGATATGTTGAAGTTGGAGTTTCAAACTAGTAAGAAATCAGTTCTTGATATCAACAATTGATTTTGAATGGCAGCCTATGGTAAATTTTAACTAGTGAAAATACAATTAAAGATATCAAGAATTATAGTTTTTACTAGTTGAAAAGTAATTGTTGATATCAATAATTAACATTGTTACTAGTGGAAATATAGTTGCTGATATCAAAAATAGCATTTCTTACTAGTAGAAATCTAATTCCTGATATAAAGAATTAGCATTTTAATTAGTGAAAATTGAATTGTGGATATCAAGAATCCATATCCGGCAAATGAATAAAAGTCAAAACGGCTTGCCATAGCGTGAACATGTGTATATGAGTGTTTCTTCAAATATCAGCTAGCAATGCACTAATATATAAACGACCTTACAAACACACTAGCATGAAATTAAAGGGTGTAATTAAAAAACTGCTAACAACTGCTGAACAGTTTATATACCGGGGGCAAAGAAAATAATCACAATTGTGTTGCTGCAAAGCAACAAATTGTGATTATTTTAAAGGGGGCTGATTCATTGTAGATTGGGACAAAATAGTTCACTATTTGTTTATCATAGTTTTTAAAATGCAATGATTGGAATTTTACTTTACTAATATTCATCGCTTGAGACAAAATGTTTGAGTCATAAGTAAAACAATAAAATCTGTCTAAAAGGCTTTTGAAAAGTAGCACAAACAAATGTCAACAGAACAGTTTTCCAAGTTTAATGTGACTTTTATATAATGAAAAGAAAAAAAGTAAATCTGTTCGTTTTAATAAAAATCAACCCCTGGGAAATGAAAGTGCTGATAGTTGAATAAACACCCGTGTGCGTGAGAGATAGTCGCCAAGCGCTCTTTTCTTTCGCACAGAGTCTGCGCGCTCACTGACGCCATCATTTTTTCTTTATCGAGCGCCATCTGATTAGCATTCGTTAGGGTCGGTCACCTGCTTCCCAGACGCCCCGCTGTTTTAACCGGAGGCACCGTCGTTGACTGCAGGGGCGAAAGTGACCGAAACGGCCCACAGACACCGGACACTTATAAAGAAGACTAATAAACATGATTAGAAAGATGAAACAGAAAAGAGGGACTTGTA
>JADLZN010003306.1:0-89652 GCA_018155175.1 Sinocyclocheilus anophthalmus | reverse complement strand
GACAGCATTTTCCAAATGCGAATTATGTATAAAAGCAGGATTATGAAAATATGAGCTAAGATCTTGTACAGTAACAATAGTAAGATCAGACAAGTTATGTGCTGGTTGTTACACTGTGCTAAAAATGTATTAACATGAAGGCCAGATGGCATTTAGTATTAATCATAAAAATAAACAATGATTGTTATGTGGGATCTACTTTGATATACTTATGATGAGGAAATCACAATTTTTGTTGAGTGATTCACTGAAATCAATCTGGCAGCATTAACACTTGAGCTCTTCAGCTAGTGAAATCTTCAGGGTACATCATGAAAAATGTAATGGTACATTCCTAATTATAATCAATGTTGAAAACTGTTGTATTTATGTGGAAAGTTCAAATAAAAGTCTTTACTGCCATCAATTTCTCAAACTTTTGATCAATATTACCGTCCCTAAACTTTTGAACATTTGAGTGTATGTGAAAGAGAGAAAAATAGAAAAGAGGAGGGTTAAAAAGAGAGAACGTGTTGCTCATGTCTGTGAGCGTTCACTTAGATCGTCTCCCGTACCAGCTGTTCACTACAGCAGCCTCCAGCTCATTTAGCATTTAGTCACACCTCACAAAGACATTTACCCATAGTGCAGCTGTCACATTCCAGACCACCTGTATGAGCAAACCCTATTGTTTCACTATTAAGTTTCCATGGAAAATAATTCAAGCCTCCCATAACTGTCAAACAAGAAAAAACATTGCCAACATACAGTAAAGCAGGAAGACTCAAAATATAGAATAAAGGATAAATATAAACTCTCTGGCATTCAAGTCCTCAGGGGAGGGGTGTTAATGCAAGTCCCTGAACCTAAATCCATTGGACTGGATAAATGATCACTTTCCATGCCTTGAACTTAAACATAAACATCTTTTACAAAAAAATAACACTGAAATTGCCATCCTGTAGTTAAACAGTAGGGAACGGTGCTGCTGTAGCAACACCAATGTCAAGAGATCGATTCTCAAAGAATGTATAAAGGGGTCATATGATGCGATTTCAAGTTTTCCTTTCTCTTTGGAGTGTTACAATCTGATTGTGCATAGATAAGATCCCTGAAGTTGCAAAGACTAAAGTCTCAAAACCAAAGAGATATTCTTTATCAAAGTTAAGACTCTGCCACGCCCCCCTAAAACAGCTCGTTCTAACACGCCCCCTCATATCTACCTCACTATGTGGAAATAATTGTGTAATGCCGCCCAATGTTCACGCAAAGAAAGAAGGAGTGGTTTCAGTAACCGCAGTTAGTGTTGATGCAGCCATGTCAGGGAGACGCTGTGTGTTTCTAGGCGAAAAAGCAAAAGCACTTTATTTGGCCTTCCGAAAGTAGATGCATTTAGAAATCTTTAAGATGACTTACAACAGAACAGCAATGCATTTTATGGACGACCGTTTCGTGAACCTAGGAGAGGAGGTAATTCTGACTTTGCTATGACAATCTGGCACTTCTGAATCAGCTACTGTTTTGTTATTAAATTAAGTATTTGCTATTGACTGTTCAATGCGGAGTTTTGCGCATCGTGTGTGGGTGTGGTGTGTGTGCGCGAGCGAGCCAGCGGGTGAGAAAGAGAGCGAGAGGGAGAGGGGTAACTAAAGTGGAGTCAGTGTGTTAACAGTGGTGTGTACTGCAAACACATACCAGTTCATCACTGTCTGTCACGCGGAATATGTTCCCCTTTCGGGCTCTGTCTTTACATTTATTTTGAAAGCTGAAGCTCGCGATTTTTTGTTATGGTCAGGGGCGGGAAATTTCGACGATGGATGCGTCGTGTTCGGCCAAATCACAGGGCACTCAATATTAATTGATATATATGATGTTGAATTATTAAAATGATTAAAATGATAAAATGATTAAAACCTAAAATAATTAAATGGAGAAAATAAATGTTCTTTTATTCATTTAATTTCATTATTTTAAGATAATTTAATTATTAATTTATTTAATTTCATTTTTAGGCACCTCAGGAAAGGAACTACCACATTTTTTATTGTATGTTATCTGGGATGCAAAGTGACCATAGGAAGACTCTCTCTCTTGGTGATGCATCACAGTTCAAGTACCTGACTGAGGTGAGCGCTTTAATTCAAGCTGATTATGTTTTAGAGCGGAGAGTACTTGTAACGCTTTTATTTTTGCTTGTGTATTTGCTAAATGTTTAGCCCTAATTTTTTGAGTTTTTCTGCTATTTTAAATGTATACCATAATTAAGTCAAATAAAGTAAATTCACAATTACATCTTAACATTATTGGTCTTATATCCATTGAGTGTTCAAATCACTCCTGCTCCCTAAATTCAGATTCCTTTATCAGGTTTTAATACTGATAATCACTGACTCAGGTACAAGTGCAATAAGTGACCCTTCCGATGGTTCTTTAGGGTGATTGTTTGACTTGTGATGGTCGGGACGATACTGATGAGTTCGGACGGATTCATTCTGCTCTAAAGATCCTCACTTTCTCAGACAGGGACTGCTGGGAAATCTTCAAATTACTCGCTACCATTCTCCACATGGGCAATATTGACTTTCAGAGTTAGTGTCAATAACCTTTCTATTACAGTAATAACATTTCAACTGTCTTCCCACACACAGAAGTTATTGTAGTTAGGAATGTCATAAAGTTAAGTGATTTGCTCCTGATCTTTTTCAGGCACTATAATGAATAACATGGACAGCTGTGACGTCATGTCCTCCAGTCATTTCTCTGTCACTGCCAAGTTGCTGGAGGTACAGAGAAATATTCTTTAGCTGCTTTTAGCACTTTATCCTCAATTCATTTTTTTAAAAGCTTGCTATATTTATGCAATCGAATGTTTGCTGATGAATGTATTTGATGACAGCACTTCTGTCACTTTGCAGGTGGATGATGCTGTTCTCGAAAAGAGTCTTACCCATCGCTCCTTCATGACAAAAAAGAGAGATACTCTACGACAAACCCTCAGCTCAGAGCAGGGGCCACAGGACACCAGAGATGCTGTTGCAAGGTACCACATCCTCATCCCATAATGTCCAATGTTTTTTGCAGAAGAAGAGAGAAAAAAACTTTACTGACCCCAAACCTATGATACAATGGTGTATTATACAGTACAATCAAACATTCAGGCTATAAAGTCCATTATTTTCACATGGATTAATGTTTGTTCTACTCCCTGACAGGCCATGTACGGAAGGCTGTTTGTTTGGATTTTCACAAAAATAAACAGCGCCATTCACAAACCCCAGACTGATGAGCCAACTTACATGCGCAGGTCCACTGGTCTGCTTGACATTTTTGGCTTTGAGAATTTCCCTCAGAACAGGTAAGTGTCTGTTGTCTAAACTAAAAATTATGTTAAATTAAAAAAATTAATGATAAATTAATGCGACTATTTAGCAGGGGTTTAAAGTACTTGAGCAATTGTACTTCCCCTAGTGAAATAAATAAATATACTGACATTTGTTATATGCTAAGTGTACTACAAATACATTTACACATTTATGTACTTAATAAAAATACACGGCAATTGTTCTTTTAGTATACTAAACTGGTATACTTAAAATCTTGGAACAACAAATTTTGTACTTAATGCACTTTAATTGTGCGAAAATAGTGCTGAAGTCCAACTAAAGACATAAGTATATTTGATTGTGCTAAAGTAAAACTATTGCAAGTGTGCTTCAGGTACACTTTAAATATCTGCCGATCTTATTCAAAGATAACGTCCTCATCAAAATCGTTGATATTAACAACAACTTTAGGCTAATTAAAAGTGCATTGGACAAGTGTACTCCAAACCAAAAAAAAAAAAAAAAAAAAAGGACGTTGAGATAATTTTTAATCCGTAATAAGTCTCGAGCAATATGTCAATAAATTATGTTAATAGATTGGAACTATACTTAGTATGACATAAAGTACTTTAAATATAGAATTTTACTACGGTATTACTACATTTAAGTATAATTCAGGGATAGAAGTAGATATGACACAGTACCATCCTCGAGTCGTAAATAAATTTATCTTACTTTTTGCCTCTTTTGTTAGTTTTGAGCAGCTGTGCATTACTTATGCCAATGAGCACTGCAGCCGTTTTTGGGGGCACATCTTCAAGCGGAGCAGGAGGAGTACAGTAAAGAGATCTCTTTAAAGCGCATTGCTTTCAGGACAACCAGGAAAACCCTGGCCTGCTGGGTGTTAAAACATCTAACCTACGGCTCTGCTTGACGCGCTGAGCACCTCATAAGGGCGCTTAAACGTTACCGAGTGGTTTATCGCTTATGGATATGGTGTCGCACCTTGCGTTGTCTCATGTTTTTCAATGCGGGCACCGTGCCCCCTGTTCCCCCACCGCCCCACGCCCTCCCGGGGCCCCCCTCTGTCCTGTCCTCCCGCTCCCCCTTTGGCCTGCCGTTGGGCCTCCTCCCCTTTGCTGGGCCGGTCTTAGGCCTGTGCAGGTCCCCTCTCCTTACCATGATGGCCCCCCTTTCCCTCGTTTTTCCCCAGCCAATTGCCTTGAAAAAGGCCTGTACCCTTTTGCCCGGTTTGGTACCCGCACCCCCCGCTGCCCTGCGTGCCGCTGTGTCCCTCTGGAGCGGTTCCCCCGCGTCTCACTCTTTGCGTGGGAGCACACCTGCTCCCCCTCGACTTCTTTGCACGGAGCCGACTCCCCCCCCACGCATCGCGCTCCATCCCAACCACAATCGACCGGAGGGCGCAGGAGGACAGGGACCCGAGGATTGAAGTACCACGGACGAGCCCGAAGACTGGACCGCAGGACGCCCGTCGGCCTCCGCTCGCCAACATCGACCAGCCAGGACCCAGGGAGTAAGGGAGGCGAGAGACAAGCAACCGCTTAGAAAGCGCCGGCAGAACAGGAGACGCCACACGCTACGGAGGGCGAGTGCAGCCCGCGCAGTGGCACAGACAGGAACATGGCCACCAAGAAGGGCCTTGCATGTTAAGTGTAGAGGTTGGTGCAGGACAAGCACAGCCCGAGGACGCGTACGATGTGACGTGGCGCCCACATGTGGAGACGAATAACCAATAGAACGGGTCCCGTCACGCAACACGGCACGCCGTGTCCGTCTGGATTCTTGAAGAAGCCCTGTCTCTTTCCGCCCTCCCTCCGTGCGCGTGTGAGCCAGCACCTCAGAACCCACATGACAACAAGCGCCTCGTCCATCACACTTCTCGCAGAGTGAAAACCACATGCCTATAGTACAAATTTATGGTGTAGCCCTTCAGCCTATAAGCAAATCGTGCTTTCTCTTTTCGGCCCTTTCCGTTTTTATGGAGATCTGCAGGCAGCAGCTCTGCACGGAGCGTACCTTCGGAAATGCTGGAGCCAATTTAAATCAACAAAGTTTGGCGAACTCACTCAGGCACACCTCACCGATTCCTGCCAAAAGCGCTACGTGGTGATACTGGACGACGTGCACTGGGACAACACACGGAGATGATGGGCTAATATGATGGTTCAGATGTGATGCTTGTTAAGGACTGGAGTGGCATTGGTTGCTAGGAATCCTGTATTATATCATGTGATCTAAATCTGTATTACCACTTTCCCATAGGTTCGATAGTTAACTAGAACAACAACACTTCTAGAGCATTCATTAATCTTAGTTAATGTCAGTCTCTGCATTTGCAGACGTTGTCTGCAGAAGTTAATGCACTGTGAATCAAACTATTAATGATTCACTTATAATTGTGTACACAATGAAGACGACATATGAGAAGTGAAAAGAATTACATGTTCAGCTTTAAACAATGATGAATGTACTAGGTTGGAATGATTTGATATAAATTGAAATAGTTTATTTGTTCATCAGGAGCCTGCTGCAAACTGCTGTGCAGCCATCTGCAGGGCTATGATCAAAGACGAAGAGGACTGGAAGATTGGCAAAACCAAAGTCTTTCTCAGGGTACCTTGGGAGTAATATTTCTCTATACTAATTTTACATCTGTAATGTTTATGTCATAGTTTTTCACATAAGAATTTTTGTGCACTGTGTGTTTTCTTCTTTCTCTCTGTCTCAGGATCATCATGACTCCTTCCTAGAACTGGAGAGAGAGCAAGAGCTTTACAGCAAGGCACTTATCATCCAAAGAGTAATGCTTGCCCATAAGGACAGGTTCGTTCCCCACTGTCGCGTGTCTACATAGTATTTTTATGTAATTGTACAGCAATGTTAAATTAAGTCATTCGTCATTCACATACAGAGCAAATTTTGTAAAGAAGAGGAGGGCAGCTCTGGTTTTGCAGAAAAACTGGCGTGGCCACAGAGACAGAAGAGACTTTTGCAAAGTAAGCTATGCAGGAACATCTAATGTCTACAGTATATGCAATAGCTCTTAAAATTAGTGTAGTGAAATAATTTACGTTGAAACAATGACGTATTGTTACAATATTGTTACGTTCATAACAATGCCTTCTATTGTTTCTGTTTTCACTGTTAGCTCACGCAAGGATTTACTCGGCTGCAGGCAAAAGTGCGCAGTCGGCAGCTCCATACGGAGTATATGCGCAGACGGGCTGCAGCCATCACTCTGCAAACACAGACCCGTGGCTACCTCGCGAAGAAAGACCTGAAACGCAAAAAGGATGCAGTGATACTGCTGCAGGCACAGACCAGAGGACTGCTGGCCAGGAAGACCCTCAAGAGAATGAAAACAGATGTGAGATTGTACAGTGGAACAGAGCAGATTTCTTGGTTTTTAGTACTTTTTTCAGAATGTTTTGTCTTTGTTTTTGTTTTATATGCACCACCGGTCAAATGTTTGGATTTCTTATGTCATAACATAAGTTTCACCAAGGCTGCATTTATTTGAAATACAGTAAAACTACAAAATCCAGTAAAAAGTGGGAAAGATATTGCAATTTCAAAGAACTTCTTTCTGTTCATGTATTTTAAACTGTTTTTTTTATGTGATGACAAAGCGGAATTTTCAGCAGCCATTACTCCAGTCTTCAGTGTCACATGATCCGTCAGAAATCCTTATGATTTGGTGCTCAAGAAACATTTATTATTATTATTGATGTTGAAAACAGTTGTGCCTGTTAATATATTTGTGGAACCAGATGCAGTACAATCGTTCAAGTAAGCTCAAATTATTTAAAAAAAATTACCCTACTTTTATTTAGCAAGGATGCATTAATTTGATCAGAAGTGACAGTAAAGACATTATAATGTCACAAAAGATTTTCTATTTCAAATAAATGCTGTTCATTTCAAGAACTCTGAAGAAAATATATCACCGTTTCCACAAAAAACTTTTTTTAAGCATTTATCGTTAATACCCTTGTTCTGTCTTAGGCATTTTTGACTGCACAAGAAAAAGAGGCTCAGGAACTTACAGCACTAGCGCTTCAGCAACACCTAGAGGAGCTGCTCAGAAAAAACGAGGAAGCTGCCAAATCCCGGGATAAGGATGATGAGGAAATGGTGGAGAATATCTTTGGCTTCCTTCCAAGTGCAATAGTAGGACAAGAGGGCCCAGCTCCTGAGGGGTTCGAGGTTAGAGTCATCTTCACAGCGCATCAAGGAAGCAGGACAACTAACACTTCCTGATCAAAATTCATTTTTCAAAAAATTCCAATAAGTCTATGTCAGCTCCAACTTTAATTGTTGATACACAATCAATTAATGGATACTGTATCCAGTGATAATACTGTACATTATGCCTTTCAAAGACATTTAGGAATGCAAGATGTTGTGTGATTGGTTCCTGATGTTCTTCTAGGATTTGGAGGCCGAGCCGGTGAAGTTAGAAGAGGTTGAATTAGTAGAGAGCCCTGTAAGGGAGAGGAAGGTGATGTCATTACCAGACAGCAGTGAAGACAGTCAAGATGAAGAGGACGAGGACGAGAAGGAAAAGGAAAAGCAAATGCAGAACAAGAAGGAAAAAGAGAAAGAAATGGAGAAGGAGAAGGAGAATGATGACTTCTCTTTCTCTAAATTTGCTTCTTTACACTTCCAAGGATCATCTACTCTCTCACATATCCAACAGAGATTACGACAGCCCCTGCTCTACCATGAAGATGAAGGGGATGCCCTGGCAAGTGCTGTTCTCATTAGAAACATGTTCCCATCAAAAGCAAATCTTGATGATCAACTGTGTCTTGTATTGTTTTGAGGGTTTTTTTTCTCCGCTTTTTCCTTCCTCCTTCAGGCTTGTTTGACAGTATGGTGGATCATACTGAGATTTATGGGAGATCTTCCAGAGCCGAAGCAAGAACGTGTTTCTGCTATACCTGACCCCATTCAGATGAACCTTGGTGAGAGACAAGCACGGCGACTCAGTAACCTTGTTGGATTAGATCAGGTAAACAAACAAGACACTATAAAACAAAGCCTTTTTTTTTTTTACACTTACCAGATGTTCAGCTAATACAGAACCTTCAGTGCCTACGCTGCTGAAAAGACCAGCCTAGATCAACATGCATTTTCATGCTGTTTGATATTAGTATTATATTGCTTTAAATATTTGAATGTACACACACAGGTAAAATGCCTTCTGGTGAAAAAATGCAATATAAATATAACAATATAAATATTTTGATGTGAATGCAGAGGAAGAAAATTAAATATTTACACTTTTAAAAAATGCATCAAAGGGCCAAACCACAAATAAAGAACTGCTAAATACTGTCATAATAGTCAGTAACCCAACAGAAATGTGACTGTTACTTGTCTTATAGAATTATATTACATCGAACAAACTTTTGTGGGTTTATTTGTTTGTTGGTCTTGTAATTGTAGAAATTTTTGAGAAAAAAAATGAAGCAACAGAAGGGGACAGGGAAGAGAAAACACTCAGCCATTCCTGAAGAAGAGGTATACTAAAGCACTGATCATTACCCACAGCTAACTGCATCATGGTTCCTAATAATCATTCTAATGAAATTTGCAGCCAGAAAAAGAACCACAACCTAAAATGCAGGCTGTTCAGGAGGAAGAGGATGTGCTGTTTGGAGAGAGAGCAACTTATGATCGTCCAATGACACCACTGGAGAAATTGCATATTATTGTAGGATATGCTATCGTACGACAAGATATAAGGTGAATGTGATGGGCCATTGGTCATTTACATTCTTCACAATAATCTCTCTGTGTGGAATATCTCTCTGTGTGGAATATATTTCCCACACAGAGAGATAATTGTTAGATCATCTTTAAGAGTTTATATATATTTTTCAGAGATGAAATCTACTGTCAGATCCTTAAGCAGTTAACAGCCAATAAGAACCCCAAAAGTACAAACAGAGGCTGGGTTCTTTTGTCCATCTGTCTGGGTATTTTCCCCCCGACGGATCGCCTCAGTAAGGTATGAAATACTATTTGATTTCTGTTCTGTTATTTAAGAACTAATCTGAATTTATCCACTCATTATCACAAAATATGTCATATTGCATGTAGTTGTGTTATATGTCATGTTATTATATGTTGGTTTATGTTATGTTTAGTTGTGTTATGTATTGTCATGCAGATTGTTTATGTCGTTATGTATGTTGTTTAATGTTGTTTTGTAATGTTATGTCATGTTATACTGTATGTCATGTAATGTTGTGTTATGTGTCGTTATGTTGTGGTATGAGAAATGTGTTGAGAAAAGTGTTATTTAACACTTATTCACTATTAACTACGACTTTTCCCCTCAATAAATTCCTAATTTGCTGCTTATTAATAGCTAGTAAGGTAGTTAAGTTTAGGTATTGGGTAGGATTAGGGATGTAGAATAAGGTAATGTAATATTCTAGTAATATGCATGCTAATAAGCAACTAGGTAAGAGACCCTAATATAAAGTGTTACCGTTTTATATGTTGTTATATGTCATGCTATGTTTTCTTGTTTGTTATTTCCTGCTGTTTTATGTTTTGTGTTATGTTATGTTGTTGTTTTTTTGTCATGTTTTATATTTTATGTTGTGTTGTATGTCTTGTTATGCTGTTTTATATGTGCTATGTTTAATGTGTTATGTCATCTCATTTTATGTTGTTATATCTTGTGTATTGTCATGCGTTTTTTCTTATGTTTGTTATATGTTGTTATGTTATACTGTTCTGTTATACAGTACCTGCAGAGCTTCATATGTTATGGGCCAAGTGAGTACTCCTCCTACTGTTCAGAGCGACTGCGGAGGACTTTAGCCAATGGAGAAAGAAGTGAGCCACCATGCTGGGTTGAACTACAGGTAGGCAATCCCTCTGAAAAGATGAAGAATACTCCTCTTATTCTAAAAATGACAAGCCCTTCTTTCCTGCAAGTCTGTAGAGAACAAGAAGCCCATTACAGTAGTTGTGAGTCTGATGGACGGCAAAAGCGTCACTTTCACTGTGGATTCAGCCAGCACTTCTGCAGAGGTGTGCAATTCGATTATCCAGAAAATAAACCTGCAGGACACTTACGGCTTCTCCCTATATGTTGCAATGTATGAGAAGGTTTGTATCATCTGAATGGCTATATATCAAATTGCACCTCACATATAACTAATGAGCAATAGTAATAGAGTCTTCATTTATGCATCTCTTGCTGCAGATTTGGTCTCTTGGCAGTGGCAGTCAGCACGTCTTGGACACCGTGTCTATTTGTGAGCAGGATGAAAAGAGGCAGGGGAGAGAGGAACAACATGCTCCTTGGCGTCTCTACTTCCGCAAAGAGATCTTCACTCCATGGCACGACTGTTCATCTGACCAAGTCAGCACAGAGCTCGTCTATAGGCAGATCATCCACGGACTCAAAAGTGGTGATTATCAGTCTGATAAGGTAAATCTAGGCTCTTTATTTGAACTGTTCATATATATTTTAATAGGAATGAGATTTGTAACTTATCCGCTGTTGTTGACCCATAATCTTGATCTAGGAGGATGATTATGTGCAGCTCGCGGCCAAACATTACTATGTACAGCATGGCTCTGAAAGCAGTATGGAAACCGCAGAGAAGATTGTTCGTGAGTGCATGAACATGACTTTAATTGAGAGCAAGTCTGTGGTCAAACTAATGCAGATGATTCATTCTGCACACACACAGGTATGCTGTAAATACAGGTATATGCTGTTATATCACAAAATTTGATTTGGGTAGTGCTTGGCAAGCCTTAATCCTTCGTAATTTCTTAGGGTCCTTACATAAACTCTACTAAACCTGCCTATGAAGTGAAAGCAGAAGAACCTGTTGAATAGCACGGGGAAGGGCAATTCGTTTTCTCCAAGTTCTATGAGGCTCAAATTGTTTCAGGTAAAAAAAGAAAGAAAGAAAGTTGTAGTTATTTTGTCATTTAGAATATACTGTCCGGTGTTGTTTCCACCTGTAGACAGTTTTTTTTTTGTGGACCACACAATGAGAGCTTTTGAAGAAAGGTTTTGTGCTCTTTTCCATACAAGCTGCAAAGAACATAAAAAAAAGGCAATTAACAACATAAATGTACACATATGACCCAAGTCTTCTGAAATTATGCAGTAGTTTTGTATGAGGAACAGACTGAAAATGTAGTTGTTATTCACAAAAAATCTTGCTTGACGGTCAGGGTCACTATTCATTTTCATTGTACTGAAAAGAGCAGCTTGGACATTCGTCTTGGACGACTCGTTTTTTGTCCTACAAAAGAAAGAGTTATGTGTTTCTAAAGTCAGTCTAAGTAAATGATCACAGAATTATTTTTTAGGTGAACTGTCCCTTTAATGCATTGAATTTGTGAATTTGTTGTAGTTTTTTATCAGTTACTGTGAAAAATTTGTGTTCAGGTCCCTCAGTGCCTCAAGACCAGTTTGTAGTTGTTGTGAACTGGAAGGGGGTCTTCTTTCAGGATGTGACAGAAGCCGCATTTCTACAGCTCTCTTATCCTGAGGTGTCAAGTATTGAGATGAGGTAAAATATAGCTTTTTATGATAAACCTCCATGGAGAAGCACCTAAATGACACCAGAGCATTGATAAAGTACTTATGCATCAAAGACTATTTCTGCAGATTCAGTCTAATTTGTTAGATGAACCAGCTACTTTTATTTTTTTCATTTCCGTCGTTCCTTCCCTTCCTAACTTTTCTCCTACAGTGAGGAAACGTCTGGTGGGATTGTGTGTTTGATGACTCCTAAGGGCATGTATGAGCTGAAGGCTGTGAAGGGAAGAGAATTAGTGGAGTTGGTTAACATGTTCATCTCAGGGCTTAAGAAGAGATCAGTGTACGCTGTGGCAATACAGGACCTTAGCAGACAAGGTGCTTCTTTTACAGTTTTCCTTGTCGTATTCACATTTCAGGGTGATTATTCAACTGAAGGACTATTTCAAATTTTGACAAATAATGTATGATGATGATGTATGATAGTAATAACATTTTGTATTTTTGTATTTCAAAATGTCACGTTTAATTCGACGTTATTTGCCATTTATTTGTAATTATTTATGAAATTTGCTAGCAATTTCTGAGTGAAAATTGTTTCTAAACCAATTTTCTTTCAGTGTTGCTTTTTTTACATTTATTACAGTTACAGAGGGGAAGTTAAAGCTAATGTTTAAGTCCACATATAGAAATTCTTAGGTAAAAAAAATACAATAGTATACTCTCTCCTGAAAATAAAATGTAAGTAAAATGTAAAGAACTAAAATTTAAGAATCACTCTTACATTAATATGGGATGATGGCATCTTCTAACATTTAAATTGGTTCTTGAACTGGTTGAAATTGCTTAGATATTAATCTTTCTGTTTTTTTTCCTTCCCTTCAGGGGATCCCACATTGCTGAGCTACAGAAGGGGTGATGTACTGTTTATCATTAAGGATGGGGAGTATTCTTCTGAAGGCTGGATCAAAGCAAGGAATGAGAGGACAAATCAAACCGGAGCAGTTTCCTTAGATGCCATTCGGATTTTGCCGATGTTGACCAGGCCTACAGAAGAAACACTGGTAAACATGATTCTTTTGTTTCATGCTAATTTGTGGAGGAAATTACTTCTCAGCACTGGCCATTATTATGTTAATTGTTTTTATCAGTGTTTTAAGGGTTTGTCTTGGAAATAAATATTTAAAGGGAGTTAAAGATTTTAAACTGCCTCTAAACATTTAAAGAAACTTCCTTTAAAGATTTTGAATGCGCGTTTATTAGAAAATGGTTTTCAAAACCCCCAACAAGGTTCTTTTTTAGGGTCGCAAAATAAGCTTTGTTTTGTAAATTAATTTAAGTTTGACAAGAATAGAAATGTAAAGAGTGATTTCTATCCTCTAGAATTTGCTGAATTTGACCCCAGCGCGAAGAAAGTCAGTGATGCCGGTGTTGCCGCAGAAGGAAGAGCTCAGCACAGAGAAAGTTGCCGTTGTGACGCTCAAGGAGTTCTCTTTTGATTATTTCAGGTAACGCATGCACAGTTTGCACTCATTGCACTCAATGAAAACTGCTCCCTCCAAAAAAGTTACTAGAAAGTTACTAGTTTTGATAACATGCCAGAGCTTCTGAAATGCTCATCTTTTACCTCTTTCAATGGGTCACAGGGAGTCAAAAGAAGGCCGTGGCAAAGGAGGGGCCAAAGAGAAACTGTGGGCCAACAGCAAAGAGCCTCTAAAACAGCCGCTGCTGAGGAGCCTGCAGGGCAACTCAGAGCTCTGCCACCTCGCTTCTGACTGCTTCACAGATATCCTTCCTCTTTATTGATCAAATGAGGAGTAAAATGAAAACTGAATCATTTGTATCATCTAATATAGCTCTTTTGAAGGAAGTTGTATTTTGTGGATTACAGTATAAGTGATAAAGACTTCAGTACATGTGACCTGAGTGAATTTTAATGAATGATGCTTACCTTTTTCTTTAACATTGTCTCTACCTATCCTTAAATATATGGGAGATTATCCAGTCAAGCATGTGCGGACACCCATTGATTTAACAAACCAGATCTTTGGGCCAGCAACAGCACACGTGGAACTAAGAGATGAGATCTACTGCCAAATAATGAAGCAGATGACTAATAACAGCCATGGGTTTGTCAGCTAGTTTTAACTCATTTGGTTTTGGTACCCAAATATGATCTAATGTTGCTTGGTTTGTTTTATCTGATTTTCTTTTAAATTGCAGTCTTGTTTGTTTCTCTCTCAGGTTGAGTATGGAGCGAGGTTGGCAGCTGTTGTGGCTGTGTTGTGGTCTCTTTCCACCAAGTCAGTTGCTACTGAGATATGCTCAACGTTTTCTGGAGTCCAGACCCAGAGAGCCTCTGGCCTCCACCTGCCTGCAGAGGATGCAAACTATGCTCAGGTAGAGCGTTACATACTCAAACAGTTTGTCTCTTAAGGCTAATTCATGCTGCAACTACACACACCGACCAGTGCAGACAGTCATTAGATTATAGTATGGCTTAGTATTCTATAGTATTCACAACTGCATTTACTAACAGGTGACATGTGCCTGGGTTGGCGATATAACAGAAGACACGAGTAACCGGTAGAAATTGTCAACCAGTAGAGATTTTGTGCTCATGTGCCTTTTCTGTGGTCACGAAAATTATTCGTTTGCATGTGATTTTAAGCATTGTGGTTTAAAAGCATTAAAATGCAATCGGCAGTGAAAGAGTATTCATATATGCGCTATATGTGCCCATCATTACAAGTATCCTCGTAAGCACAGTAATTTAGGTCTTAGTGAAAGCAAACAGCTGAGAAAGATTGCACGTATAACAGTATATTAGATCAGGGCAGCTCTTAAAATGACAGCAGTCTTATATTCCTGCTGTCTGTCATTCATGTTAATCAAACAACAAAAGAGAGAAAATCTCTCACTGCTCTTGACTAAATCACTTTTGTAAAAGAAGAAATATATATTTCATTTACACAGTGAGGAATATGCAGTGGGTTTGTTCTTATTTATTCACTGACTGCTTACTTGTCTTAAGTGAGCTTGAGCTTATTTAATTTAGGCTAGTATTCGTTTTTTGTGATATTGACACTGGTGACAAGAATTATGACATTTATATGGTATCTAACATTTTGATATCATAAAGACCTTATTTCTTACTGTTACTGTTCAAACACCAGCTTACAATAGTGGCTTGATTACTTGTGTATGTACGTGCAATGAAAGTCGTGCCTGTATTGACCTAGGGTGGCACCGTATTTAATTTTTGACAGGAATGAAAATGAGGCTGTGAGGGATAGAAGTACAGTTCGTTCAACGGATTATACTGTTGTATAACAACATTGTTCAGCTGATGAAAACATCTTTCTGAAAGAGAAAAAAAACCTTCAGTAGACAAACATTTCATAAAACAGTTTCTAGGACCTTTATACAGTGTGTGCCACTGTGACGACTATCCCTAGTTTTCATCCATGTTTCAACAAAAGTCAGGGAATACAAGGAACAGGTAATATGAGCAAAAACAACATTACATACAACAACTGACAAGGAACAAGAGAAACATTAGAGCTATATATATATACAGGCTGCTAACTAGCTTAACCAGATAACATGACACAACTGGGGAGACTAATCAATGGGAACCAATGAACAAACGGACTAAAAACACACACTCTCACTCCTACAGCCAATTTTACTGCATCCACAGCGGTAACACACTGGTCCAACAAAACTCAACAAATGTGTCTGTTGGTGTTTGTCTATTAGTGTAGAGTGAATTAGACATTAGATGCCAGCGTGAACAGAACATGATCTAGGACGATCATAATGACCCCCACAATCATATCCAACCGCCTATATGTTAACCCGATCGCCCCCCCACTAACACAGTGTAGCTGTATGGTGTTATAGGTTTAACCGCGTGGGCATCGTCTATCACATTAGACAAAGGTGGAACGTGGGCCTATAGGCCCTACTCTAGAAAACTATGCTCTTTTCACTCAGATCTTCCATAAAGTTCATTTTCCCAACGATACATCTGAAGTAAGAAGTGATATTACAAATTGTTTTAACCATTTTACTCATTTGACTTTTTCCATCCATGTAAAAAAAAAAACTCCGTTTTTCATTTTAGATATTTGAGGTGACCACCACCACGAGGATAAAAGACTTATGCCGCAACATTGCCAAAGAGCTCCGGCTCTCCTCATCAGATGGATACAGTCTGTTTGTTAAAACATCCTCGAAGGTTTCAGACATGTTTCCTTTCAGTCATTATGTTTTTCCTGATGGTGTTGTTTTAGGTCCATGCTAATCTTCATTGGTCTGATCCTTTCAGGTAGTAAGTATGGATTCTAAAGAGTACTTTTTTGACAACCTCAGGCAACTCACAGATGTCGTCAAGAAAGGAAAAAAAGTCAAGGAGGGTGAGCTGTATAACATACTAACTACTGTAATTAACCCAACTTTTTATTCAGTAGGTGCATTATAATCAGACTCTCACTCACTATAAATATTATCGATCCTGAATACAGCTCCTCCAGCTATTGTCCCTTACCTGGTGCTCTTCTTGAGGAAGCTCTGGTTTAATGTGATCTCAGGAAAAGACCTAACTGCTGACCTAACCTTCCACTTTCCCCAGGTATGTTGTCTATCTGATCATCATTCCTTATCTGGTCAAGCCAAATACTGTCAGCTGAATTCTAGAACAGCATCATTTTAACCTGCCTTACAGTGTATCAAATGTTTGTATAACTGAATAGAGTGCTGCAGGGATAACATCTTTTTGTAGGCCAAACTAGAAGTTAGCATCACCCTGGTTCCCTCTACAAAAATCTAATAGGATTTTTCCAATGGCTTTTGAATTATTGCAGAAAATAAGCTCTGGGACCAACCAAAGTTATGATTCATACAAGTTTTATTCAAGATAATCAAATGAAGAATAAATACAATCCTAAATACAATTGCAGATGTAAAAAGTAAAAGTTAGGCTGTCAACAAACTACAACATGGTCACACAACTTCAGTATCACCACCACTAAGCTTCCGACACCAACTTTCAACTTTCTTTTTTAAATCTACAAGTAAAATCAAACTCCGAGTTTACCTATATGGTGTGATGACATTAAAGGTCTCCAACCTCCAATTTAGCCAAGATCCCATTTATCAACTTGTTAGCCACCACCTTTTTCATAAGTAAAGAGTTAAAACATCAGGATGGGGGTATTACCCATTTAACCGTAAACCCATTTCAAAAACTTTTGATAAAACAGGAATAAAACCATGCAATAAAACCAAAAGTGTAAAAATGCCAACTCATTTCTGGGTTTTAGGACCCTTTCCTGCTGTGCAACTTTGCCTAACTGTCTTCTTTATATTTTCCCAGGAATTGCCAAAATATTTGCGGGGTTACCATAGTGTATCTAAAGAGGACATGATCAGTCTGGCAGGACTGCTGTTCCGTATTCAGGTTGATACGAATAAATCACAGTTTGTCATGATCCCTAGAATGCTGAAAGATCTGGTACCAGCTGATCAGCAGAAGATCATGACTGCTGATGACTTGAAAAAGGTGATCCTCAAGCCTCTTATTTACTATTATATTCCTGTATGTTTTGACTTTGTTCCAAACCTTAGTAAGGTGCCTACATAGACACAATACTGTTCAAAAGTTTGGTGTCCTTTTGTTTTTCATTCATAATTGAATCATTATTTTTTTACTTTATATCCCTAAAAGAATTCTGAAAAAAATGTATCACGGGCTCCACAAAACTCTTAATCGTCTCAGCTGTTTTCACCAGTGATCATATTAAAAAGGAACGTTCACCCAAAAATTACATCTTATTTATAGTCACCGTTCCCTTACCAAAAAGTAGTATACTTCAAGTTTATTTTATTAAGTATACTTAAGTAAGTTCAAGTATATTTTTAAGTATACTTTATGTAGTAAGTATACAAATATCAGTGTACTAGTAGTATACTTGTAAGTGTACTATTTAAATTCTCCTTGGGACTAAATTGGCCCACTTACTAGTATATAAAAGTATACTTTTAAGTATAATTTAAGTATAACAGTAGTAAACTTTGAGTACACAAATAGTTTACATCAAAATGTTTAGTTTGTACCGCAACTATACTAAAAGTGAACTTATAGGTGTACTGATAGTTTACTAATTAAATACTAATTGTAGTAGCATTTTTAGTACACTTTAAAAATATAGTCTTAGTAAACTACTAGTTTAATACTGCAAGTATACTCGTAAGTTTTATTTAAGTGAACTTTACATCATACTTTAAGTATAATAATACTATGTCCTTATTTAGGTATTAATTTGTATATATTTTGTTATATGAATTTCTGAACATACAAAACATCAAAAGAAGGAACAGGGTATCTGCTTGTAAATAAAAAACATTTTTTTCTAGCTTCATGCATTCTTTTTTTAAGCACTTGAATGGGGATAAGTTTCATAAATAAAAATAAAGAAATAAACAACATTTTAAACAAAAAGCTGAAAAAAAAACTATGAATTGGATTCAGAACGATAACCAAAATGTAGATAGAGTCGATCAACACCACAAAGCTTGACAGTCATTACCTCTTTATGGGTTGATATTTTATTCCATAACGTTACACAGTTTTCATGCTGTTTTATGTCTGATGATCGTGCTAGAATACATGTGGAAGCATCTGTTGTTCGGTTTCTTCTTCACTTGTGCTTTTTAGAAATTCTGTACAGAAGATGTGTACTAACACCCCCTACCGTATAACAATGAAAACACAGATTCTAGAAACACAAGTATAGCTCAAATATATTTAAACTTTTTCAAGTATAAGTCAAGTATACTTAAATGAAATTTTAAGTATATTTCTGAGAAGTACAAAAAGCACATTTCTGAGAAGTACATAAAAAATAGACTAAAAGTATACTTTCCTATTTCTAGTTTAAAAGAAGTATACTAATAGCACACTTGAATAAACGTATTTTTCATAAGGGTCTTGTGTCATTCCAAACCCGTAAGACGTCGTTAATCTTCGGAACTAACAAATTAAGTAATATTATCTTATATTATTATTTATTATATATTTTAGATTTTTGCACACAAAAAGTATCTATGCTTAACAAATAGGGTGTTGAATGCAGTGATGTCACGACGGGACTATTTTACGATGTTGCTTGGTACCGTTATGGGAATCTGATAGTAGGTTAGTACCCGCTTGCTGTCTATGGCGGGTCAGAAAAGCTCTCGGATTCATATCAAAAATATCTTAATTTGTGTTCCGACGATGAACAAAGGTCTTACTGGTTTGGAATGACGTGAGGGTGTGTAATTAATGACAGAATTTTCATTTTTGGTTGAACTATCCCTTTAAGAAATGAGCAGCAAATCAACTTCTTAGAATGATTTCTGAAGGATCATGTGACACTGAAGACTGGAGTACTGGCTGCTGAAAATTCACATTTGAAAATATATTAAAATAAAACCATATTTGAAAGTGTAATAATTTTTCACTATATTAGTGTTTTAATGTTAAATGCAGCCTTGGTGAACATATAAGAGACTTTTTTGAGAACCTATGAGGCATTATTTAGATAGTATATTTCAGTAACCCCTGGCCCCGTAATTCAACCCATTACGATGAATGACAGAATCGTTTTGGTCTTTGGTTTGCAGCACATTATCAACGCGTACAACAAGCAGGCAGGCATAACTGTAGATGAAGCCAAACTCCAGTTCCTGAAGACGATCTCACAGTGGCCTACCTTCGGATGTGTTTTCTTCGAAGTAAAGGTAACCAGGACAACTCTAAAAATAACCCTAATTGCTAAGAAGGGGGTTGTTTTCTTGACACTCACTGTCCTTTTTCTCTCAGCAAACCTCAGAGAAGAGTTACCCCAGTGTTATTACGCTATCAGTCAGCAAGCAAGGAGTTAGTATCATCAACCCTAAGACAAAGGTACAAATCTGTCTGTATACAACTCTAATGTACAGCTCACCTCAGCATTGTGTAGTTTGTGAAGTTAACAAGTGTTTTGGCTGGCTCGCCTGCAGGAGGTGCTTGCGATGCATCTGTTCAGTAAGATCACTTCCTGGTCTAGTGGAAACACCTATTTTCACTTGACCATCGGCAGCCTGGTGCAGGGCAACACTCTGCTCTGTGAGACTTCTATGGTAAATACAGCACACACACACAACTATAGCAAGTGTCACACATGTGCATATGTTAATATCCTCTCTGACTGTTTGTGTCTTGCAGGGTTATAGAATAAGTGATCTCCTGTCCTCTTACAAGGACATGTATCTGAATGAGATACCAAAAGTGCGGAAATCGACGAGGATCAACATGTAGTTGGATTGTTTTTTTGTGGCATTTCTTTTTTAGATCTTTACCATAATTATACTATGAATTTGTTAATGTAATTTTTGGCATATTGCGGAAGTAAAACAAATTGTTTAATAATTGATGTCAGAAATCACCTTGTAATATGTAACAGTAACTAGTATAGATCTGTCAGTGAAATCATAATGTTTTTGCTTGTTGCTTCTTCTATGTGCATATATATTTCAAAAAACATTTATAGGCTTGAGTATTTATTTTTATTTCATTAGTTCACCATCTCATTGACTTTGCATTGCAATGTTACACTAGGTGGCAGTATTTTTACAGTTTAATTCTAATCTATCTAATGCTGCTTTGATGGAACCATATTTAACAATATAAAATGTAAAAATCAATATGGCTTTGAATTTAATTTTGAATGAATGATGACTAGTTGAACAATTTGTAACCAATAATAATACTCCACAATTTAAATTGCATGCGTTTCACACATTTCATTCATAATAATTATATATTTATATAGTTACAGAAGTATTTGCAGTTTGGTTATAATATATTGATATGCTATATTGACCTGAGGCCTAAAAACCTGATATACGGCGATCTACACTACTGTTCAAAAATTTGGTGTTGGTAAGAGTTTTTAAAATGTTTTTTGTTTTACTATATTTGGAAATGTAATTTATTCCTGTGATGGCAAAGCTTAATTTTTAGCAATCATTATTTGTCACATTAATTTCTTCTTAAATCATGTTATTTACTACAGCAGAATGAACTTCAAAATCCACTGAAAAACAAGGATTTTTTTAGGACTTTGGGGATTTTCACAGCCTCTCTTACTGTTTAATTCTTCCACTAAACCAGAAATATCCCAGCGTGCCTCTCTCAACCCCTGGCCTCTTGACCAGCAATTCAGCCGTTCCATGAAACTGAAAGAAAGCCTTGTGCAAAAACTGGAAAATCCAGCATGAATGCTCCACAGCAATCATGGTAATCGAGTGTAGAGCACGCTTTTTGGCCCTGACGCACACTTTGCCATGTGCTCACTATTACCAAATAATAACACAAGACCCTGGGCAGGAGAGGGAGAAGTCAGAAACACAACACTTCACTGTGGGGGCTCGAAAAACCATTGAATTCATGTCATGCCTAAATGTGAAATGTATCCATTTCTCTCCAGCCCTGAGCCTTATTTTGTCTTACCGACGTGAGCCTCATGTTATTAGAAACATGTTCTTGATGCCACAGCATCATGGAGCCTTACTAACCCAGGCTGACATCTGAAACCTTCAGTCTGGAGCTATTTTTCTGTTGAAACCATAGGATGCTGGTGAATGCTAAAACAAGGTTTTTTATTACAAGCACAGCTGTCTTTGAGCATTTATGGAGCAATCGTATCAGTCAACAGACCTTCTTGTAAACATATAAAGGATTTATAGAACTAAAAACAAATGGTTGAAATATTACTTGGTAAAGTAGGTAGTATATACATTCAGGTGAATTGGGGACACTTTTTATCATTGAGATGACTGGAAAAAATGTTCCAATTATGTTTTCTATTTTTAAATGTAATTTATTCCTGAATTTTCTGCATCATTACTCTAGTCTTCAGTGTCACATGGTCCTTCAGAAATAATTCTAATGTGGTAATTTGGTGATCAAGAAACATTTCTTATTACCACCATCAGTGTTGAAAACAGTTGTGGTGCTTAGTAATTTGCTAAGTAAATAGAATTTTTGTGACGTAGTAAATGTTTTACTATCCCTTCTGATCAGTTTAATACAGCTGAATAAAAGTATGAATGTTTTCCAAATATAGATTGCTTTAATTTATTCCCCTTGCGGCATGTTTCAGATCTATCATTCAGAGAGAGTCCAAACTGAAGGTTATTCCATCCAGTCATCAATCAATGCTGGAAATGTGTGTGGCTGAAGTAATCAATCTACTCGTTGAGAGCACAGCACAACCGACCAGCATGTGCCAGGACAGCAAGCTGACCTAATTCATGCTGGATTCGTTTGAAAATTAATCTGCTTTTCAGAATTGTTTGGCTCTTGGCTGATTGTGCTGACCCAACAGTCATATAACATCTAATCTAATGTTGTTTTTCAACAAACCGCTTTAATTCTGATTTGTAAGGCGGATTACTGCACCCTCGCTCAAACGGATAGAAAAATTCATATTTGCTGGCGTTCCACATTTCAAGCTTCAGGAATGTGTCATGTGACCTTCAAACGCTCCACAGCCCTCCATTTTGTTCATGTTGAGGAAGAAAGCCAAGGGTAAAACATGTCAAGCGCTCAAAAGTCGAAAGAATGTTGGCAGCATTTCTCTCTGTGAGGAGGAAAAGGCCTCCACTGCGCTTATAAACAAGATGAATTGCAGTGTATGGCACGTTTCCTGGTTCCCACACAGGCTGTAACCGCCATAAAATGCTAAACCTTTTCATTCCAACCAAGATTTTCTCAGTTTACATAAGCTCACCTGGAGCCAAGTTTGTTCTTGTGTTGGTTATGAAGATCCAGTGCCACAGTGTCGTCATCATATTTGCCTGTTAAAATGTTATTTGGTTAAAGATGGTTTATTGCAAATATTGAAAGCACATGTGAATATAGGTGTATATAGACAAGGTCATGAACTCCACATGATGAAGAGCTATTCCCTCTTGTTTTCTGTTCATCAGTTGCTGTTATGATTTATAAACGGTACTTAAGATGTTCTGATACTGAGTCACGATAATCCATTACTGTATGTAGTCACTTAATTTTTTTTTTATATATATACAGTGGGTACGTAAAGTATTCAGACCCCCTTAATTTTTCACTCTTTGTTATATTCAGCCATTTGCTAAAATCATTTAAATAAAACATTTTTCCTCATTAATGTACACACAGCAAACATATTGTCAGAAAAACACAGAATTGTTTACATTTTTTCAGATTTATTAAAAAAGAAAAACTGAATTATCACATGGTCCTAAGTATTCAGACTTTTTTTTGCTGTGACACTCATATATTTAACCCAGGTGCTGTCCATTTCTTAGATTTTCCCATCCTTGTGGGGGGGAGATGGTTCTACACCTTCATTTGAGTCAAGCTGTGTTTGATTATACTGACTGGACTTTATTAGGCCACACACCTGTCTATATAAGACCTAACAGCTCACAGTGCATATCAGAGCAAATGAGAATCATTAGGTCAAAGGAACTGCCTGAAGAGCTAAGAGACAGAATTGTGGCAAGGCACAGAACTGGCCAAGGTTACAAAAAAAATTCTGCTTCACTTAAGGTTCCTAAGAGCACAGTGCCTCCATAATCCTTAAATGGAAGACATTGGGACGACCAGAACCCTTCCTAGAGCTGGCAGTCCGGCCAAACTGAGCTATCGGGGGAGAAGAGCCTTGTGGGAGAGAGGTAAAGAAGAACCAAAGATCACTGTGGCTGAGCTCCAAAGATGCAGTCGGGAGATGGGAGAAAGTTGTAGAAAGTCAACCAACACTGCAGCCCTCCACCAGTCAGGGCTATATGGCAGAGTGGCCCGACGGAAGCCACTCCTCAGTGCAAGACACATGAAAAAAACACCTGAAGGACTCCAAGAAATAAGATTCTCTGGTCTGATGAAACCAAGACAGAACTTTTTGGCCTTAACTCTAAGCAGTATGTGTGGAGAAAACCAGGCACTGCTCATCATCACCTGTCCAATACAGTCCCAACAGTGAAGCATGGTGGTGGCCGCATCATGCTGTGGGGGTGTTTTTCAACTGCAGGGACAGGACGACTAGTTGCAATCGAGGGAAAGATGAATGCGGCCAAGTACAGGGATATCCTGGACAAAAACCTTTTCCAGAGTGCTTAGGACCTCAGACTGGGCCGAAGGTTTGTCTTCCAACAAGACAATGACCCTAAGCTTAAACAGCTAAAATAACGAAGGAGTGGCCTCACAACAACTCTGTGACTGTTCTTGAAAAGCCCAGCCAGAGCCCTGACTTAAACCAATTGAGCATCTCTGGAGAGACCTAAAAAATGGCTGTCCACCAACATTTACATCCAACCTGACAGAACTGGAGAGGATCTGCAAGGAGGAATGGCAGAGGATCCACAAATCCAGGTGTGAAAAACTTTCCCCAAAGGATCAGGCTTGTATTAGTCAAAAGGATGCGGGCGGGATTCTACTAAATACTGAGCAAAGTGTCTGAATACTTAGGACCATATGATATTTCAGTTTTTGCTTTTTAATAAATCTGCAAAAATGTCAACAATTCTGTGTTTGTCTGTCAATAAGGGGTGCTGTGTGTACATTAATGAGAAAAAAATTAACTTAAATGATTTTAGCAAATGGCGGCAATATAACAAAGAGATCGTGAAAATTTTAAGGGAGTCTGAATACTTTCCGTACACACTGTATATATATATAATATATAATATTTTTTTTTTTATAAAGACGGGGCCTGGTACGTTCTATAAAGAAGGCCCTTACTGGCAGTGATCTATGTTGAATGTCTGCTTTAAGAAAGCAGATGTGCTTTAAATGTGCTTTAAAAGGTATTCAACCTAGATCAAAAAATTATTCAATTATTCATTTGAATTGTCATTTAACTACAATTCCCCCTTATGCCTTACTGACCAATCATACTTTCCATTGTCTGACTTGCTTTTTCTTCTTCACTTTTTTTAATGTAGGTATGGCAGTCCAGTGATTTAGGGTAGTTTTGAATGAAATTTTACAGGAATGAAATTTCCTTGTTTTCATTAAAACTCGAGTGTTAATTAATTCATGATGCACTTTTGTTTGTTTGCTTTGTTAGTTGTTTGTAGTGTACATTGATGCTGTCATGCTGATATCGTCTATTTCTTTTGCCAGATAAATACTGTTTTTAATGGTAAATATTCTTAAAAATCCAAAATTTGACAGATATGTTCCACTTATAAACCTTAGCTACCTTTAGTTAGTATCTTTTTGTTCAGTAGTTTGTAACTTGGCAAGTTACAGTTTTCAAGTTTTATGGGGAAATTGTCTGTTTGGGAACATGCTTTTATTTATGCATAAATGCAAAAATGAACAATGGCGGTCATAATCAGAGGCATTACTAGTGTAGTAAATATGTAAGACATGGCCGTCTTATTTTCAATAACAAGCATTGTTCACTCTTATTACAACTGAGACCTGAATTCCTGAAATTCCTTCATCAATCAAACTTTTGTCTGTGAAATACCATAAATAGTGAAGCATTCTAGCATGCTTTAGCTTACTTACCATAGATGACATCAATGTGTTGTGCATTTTTTGTCCCATTGTACCCCAATGATATGGACCTCCCATTGACTTCTTAATTTCAGCTAAGTATAATTAAAACCATAAACTACACCTTCCCCTTTAAGAAAATGTATTTAAAGATTTTTTAGTAATTAAAACATTAATTGGTTTATTTATACACCTTCTATTACAAGTCAGTTTTGAGAGGTTTTAATTTTATTATTTGATCATTTTTGCTTCATTACAAGTTATATTATCAGCATATGATATATGTTTAAGCATGTGACAAGTTATATCAAGTTATATTTTCAGCAAAATGTTTGTGCAGAATCTCAAATATTTTCTTAAATAAAAACAAACTTTTAAAAATCTTTATAAAACTTTATCTCCATATTTTAATAAAGTTTTGAATTCCAAAGTTTCAGTGTGTTTTCATGACCTGTTCAGATATTTGAACCTAAAAACATACCAAATTTAGCAGGATTGCATGTTGGATATGTGTAAGCTGCCCGGTTTTTACACAGTTGAGTACCTTGTACTATGTAAACAACTGACTTACAGTAAGATCACCCATAAACAACTTCCTCATGAGCAGTGTGAGTCTAAGATGCCTCTCATTACTGTCACAAAGAGGAATTAGTTAAAAGCTAAACATCACATCTAATACAGATGTAGCCTTGTTCTATATTTGGAAACAGAGTGTGACATCAATACCATGTTTCAAAGCATGTGACTACACTAAGAAATATTGAGTTGGCTTTGTCAGGGACAGTAGTATTCGGAGGCCGGATTGGTTAGTCAGCGTTGGGTAAGTCAGCTTTGAGCGAGTTATCTATTGTTCTCTCTCAAAAGCAGAATGTTTGTCTGAATGCCTCAGAAGTCTTGAGTATAAAATGTGGCTAAAGGTGAGCCTGAGGGAACTAGCGTGAGGTTTTCTCTGGTGAAATATGAGAGCTGGAATGCCCCTCACTGGTATTCGCTTATAATTACTCATCTTTCTCGGACTGTATGTGTGAGAGAAAACCTGGAATGTGTGAAACGGGCTGAAATCCAGTAGATGGTGCTTGCTGGAACTAACCAAAATTTCCCAAGGGCTTCACAAACCAAGTGACGCATGGTTTTATATATTAATAGCTTTATTGTAAATGTATGAAATGTTTCAGAACATTCACATCTTTCATTGATTAAATAGAAGAGGTCAACCCTTGGCCATGTGTTTTGAACACATGAACTTTACTGAAATGCTCTTTGGCATCAGTTCCTCAGCATTACATTCCAACTCAACAAAACAATTGTACAAAATGTATATTAATATTTACTTTGAAATGACACCTTGACCAGCAAATGTGCCATTTAAGAGCGAACACATTCAAAAACAAAATACAAGAAAGCTAATTATAATATAATACAATTGGTTTTCTCTCTTACAGTTCTTTTAGACTACTAGGTCTATATAATGTTTTTGTCTCGCACATCATGACAGTGTTAAGCATGCCGATCCTAGAAATGCAATGTAAAAGAATAACTTTGCTGAAGGGCGTAGCAGCCATAAATAGAAAAACATGAGAAAAATTTAACCATTTATAACAATCGATAAAGGTGGGGTGGAAAAGATACATGTAAGAACATCAGCCTCAAGAAGAAAGTCAATTGAACTGGAATGTGGTGAAGTTACCACAGGTTTTCTGAGACGAGGGACAATGCAATAGTGAGGACAGTTTAGTAGTTTGTGTCCACCCTCCTGTACGGGACGGCTGTAAATACCAAAAAATATAGGATTCTCACCAGCAGCAAACATCTCTGTAATTCAGTTTACTGTCTTATCTTTCAAAACATAGCAGACTGGAGATGTAGTTTTAAGAGAAGAGCTCAGCTCCCTCTTTCACATGAGATTTTTGAGCAGCTCTGCTGTTTATCTGGACTCTTGCTTCACAACAGTATTGTGATTTGGTGTCATTTAATCTCTCCCAGAGCTCCTCAACATTTATTTTGCAGGGCAGTTTGTCCAAGTGTTCTTCATCAAATGAAGATCTCCACTGCTTCAGCCGTCACATCATCCAGGCCCTTGAAAAGGTCCACAGCAGATGGTGCTTTCTGAATGTTATCTATGAAAAATATTAACAAATATTAATCAGTTATCACAAAATGAGGGACTACATCAGGAGAAAGCCATCAGTGGTAGACCTATTTAAAAATATCCCAAATGACTTTTAATTTTTATCTCTCAATTAGTGTGTAATATTTTCAGTTATTTTCTCATATCCCATATCACACAGAAACGGCTAAAAGTTGACTCACCAGAGCTGGTCTCAATGTGGGAGGTTTGATCTGTCGTCTGTTTCTCTAACAGAACTGGTTCAGGTTGTCCCAGGGCTGCTACCGGAGCGAGCGACAAATGGGACGTACCAGTCGCCGGGTCACTGGAATGAATCTTCCCTGGAAAAAGATCCAAAAGAACAATTTCCATTGTAACAATTTCTTCTCAGCATGTTATTCTCAGAAATGCTTAGCAGTGAACACTAATGATACTAACTTTACTAACTAAGAGTGAACACTAATGCTAATTTTAGTCAGTCACCATTGTAACTAGTAAAAAATAAATTGACAGTGAACACTAATGCCAATTTTAGTCAGACAATAACTTACCTTGTAAAAGCTTAGCTAATGACTAGTATAAGCAACTAACTAGTCAAAGTTCATTAACAGTGAAGACTAATGCTAATGTTAGTCAAGCAATAACATAGCTAGTAAAAGCAAAGCTATTAACTAGTAGGCTTAAATAAACACTAATTATCAGTGAACACTAACCTAACAAGTAAAAGTTAATTAATAGTAAACATTAATGCTAATGTTAGTCAGACACTAACTTAACTAGTAACTGCTAACTAGCAGTGAACTCTAATGCTAAAGTTAGTCACAATATAAGTTAACTTAGCTAGCAACTAGTAAAACCTAATAACTAAACTAGTAAATTCTTAACTAGTTAGCACTAGTTAACAGTAAGCACTAATGGTAATTGTTAGTCAAGCAACAACTATCGAATCTTAAAGGGTTAGTTCACCCAAAAATGAAAATTCTGTCATTAATTGCTCACCCTCATGTCGTTCTAAACCCGTAAGACCTCCGTTCATCTTCGGAACACAATTTTTAAAATATTTTTGATGAAATCTTAAGTGTTTTCTGACCCTCCCATAGACAGCAATGTAATTACCATGATCAAGGTCCAGAAACGTAGCAAGGAGATCGGTAAAATAATCCATGTGACATCAGGGGTTCAACCGTAATTTTACGAAGCTACGAGAATACATTTTGTACTCAAAGAAAACAAAAATAACGACTTTATTCAACAATTTGTCTCCTCCGCGTCACCCTGGTGCCATTTTGTAGAGGATACACTGAATGTAAACAGCATATGCTAATGATCTATTTGCTACATTTCTGGACCTTGATTATGGTAATTACATTGCTGTCTATGGGAGGGTCAGAGAGCTCTCAGAATTAATCAAAAATATCTTAATTTGTGTTCCGAAGATGAACGGAGGTCTTACGGGTTTAGAACGACATGAGGGTGAGTAATTAATGACAGAATTTTCATTTTTTGGGTGAACTAACCCTTTAAGCAGTAAACATAAATTAGCAGAGAACGCTAATGCTAATTTTAGTGAAACAGTAATTTAGCTGGTAAAATCTTAGCTAGTGAACGCTACTTAGCATTGACACTAACCTTTGCCCTGGGCAGTGTGTGTGCCCGTTGAATGAGCGATGGTGATGAAGGGCTCAGCACCTGACTCTCTCTTCTGCTCCTGCTGCAGCTTCTGCTTCAGGATGCTAATCACTGTGTCCTTCTCCAGGATTTGGGAGTACAGGGCACGGATCCTGACAACATATTAAACTTATGAGTCCTATACAATCCTGAAATCCAAAATGGATCATTAAACACAACTGAAATGTATTTTTAGGTGCATTGAGGGTGGCTCTCTTACCTGTTTTCTAACTCCTGGTTCCTGTACTCAGATGATGGGAGCTCCTCAGTGAACGAATGGCAGGGCGAATGGTTGATGATGGTTGTGTCTCTGTAAAGTTTAGGACGAAAGCAATTAGAAATTGGTTTAAAAAGCACAATATACTCTGAAGGTTTTGACACTGATCTCCTTTTTTACCTCTGAGCTGCAGCAGTGGCAGCGGCATCCATCACAAACTCCCTCATGGTCTTCTCCTCCAAGTATTTCTGTTCCCAGCGCGTCTTGTCGGCCTCCAGCGACAGAATGTGTTCTTCTTTCTCCCGCAGAAGCTCTTGCAGTGTGAAGACACTCACGTGGGACGCTCTGCAGACTGACTGTGGCTGCCGCTGCGGACAGAGAAGAGCGAACAAAGTGTAAGATTGCTGCAATGTCCTGATCTGAAGTCTCAAGCTATTCTTAGCTTCACTGGAAGGAAACAGCCCTAAAATACAATGCTTAGAAACATCAGAACAGTTAAAAACAAAGCACCGTTTTGTCTCAGTACCTGCTGATTTCGGAGGCTCCGCAGTTCCTGCTCCAGCCGTGTCCTCAGGCGTGTTTCCAGCCCTTCTCTTTTCTCGCAGGTCGCCTGCAGCTGAGTTAGAGCCCCCTGCAGACGCTCAACCTTCTCCACATACGCTCTCTTCCTCTGCAGCTCCATCCACATCTGCTGGCTGCGTGTCTGCGTGGACCTCAGTGCCATCTCCAGGGCCTCGCTTCTGCACTGATGGTTCTCCACTTCGTTTCGCAGATGCTGAACCTCCTGCTCCAGATGTGCACACTGAAGCTGCTGTTCTTCATCTGTCAGAGAAGATAGAAAAAAAATGTGAGATCTGTTTGTAAATTAAATGGATATGTCCATTGCTTTGAGAGCCGAAGATGGTCCCCACATGCCAAGTTAAAGCACGTTCATGGGTGTTATTTGATATTAAAAAAGTGGCGTGGATGGTGGCATTTTGGCTGTGATGTCACAATATGGCTCATCTATTTTGTTTTTAATATTTAATATTTTAATTTATACATGATTTGTACTGTTTTGATAAATCATCTGGTAATGATAATATAGCAAAGTATTGTTTCAGTTCCAAGCGCGACATTCTTGTAGGTTAAATTTAAGTGCTTAGTTGAAATTGTTAACTATTAAAATTGTTTTCATTCATTGAAATAAAACTGAAATTAACTCAAATATACAGATTATTGCAGGCAACTAATAAAATAAAAATACAATTAACGCTAAAGAATAATTAAAGCTAAAAATAAATTAAAGCTAAAGCTAAATAGTTCTGCAACCATTAGTCTGTATTATATTATATTATATTATAGTAAAGAACGTTGGACACGCGGCTAGTTAGAGGTTCAAATGCAAGAACTGCTTTGGATATGCTTTGGATAAAAGCATCTGCCAAAAGCATATTTTCAGTACATACTAATCCATTATGCTCAGTCATAACAAGCATAGAGATTTATGTGAGGACGTGAGAAAGAAGCTGAAGGAATGTTTATGCAGGCCCTCTCCAGCACCACTCCCCATTGACTTCCTGCTCAGGAATTCAATCGCAATATCCGGAGCACCTCATTTACGCAAGCGCTTAAGGAATGCAGAGGGAAGGAGAAGCAGTGATCCACTCTCACTTTGACCCACATCCCGGAGCTTCAGACTGTTTTGCTTATTTCCCATCAGTCACTGTCATCATCTTCCCACTCTTAGCGAACAGCAAGTGATCGCTGATCAGAACATTTCATTAATTGTCCATGTGAAGCAGACGAGAGCAGTGACAGTGGTTATCTGTCTCATGCAAAGCTAAAGTCACTTCTGACATTTAATCCTCTTCTCTGACTGTTCAGATCAACTAAGGCACTGTTATGTGACTGAAATTCCTGCCTTGGAATGTTCTAATTGGAAACACATTCCCTTTAAGCAAAATTACTCAACAGAAAAACAGATCTTCACATTTGGAGTGCAACTGTGGATTAAGACGTATCCAGAGCATGTGAAGCAGTAATGAGGTTTAATAGTGCTGTGTTCGTGAACTCACTCTGCAGAAGGAGCTTCTCAATAACATGCTGGTTCTGGTCAGCCGCTTCGGCTTCTTTTGCCGCTTGAATGCTTGAATGCTGCAGCCTCTTGATCTCAGCCATCAGCTTGTTTCTAAGCACATGCTCTAGAGTCTCTCTTTTAGCGCAGCCTTTCATCAGAGTGTCGTAGGCCTCTGAGATCCTTTGGATCTCTTGTTCCAGCTGGGGGAAAAAGAAAAGACAATTACTGTAAATAGCAAGTCAGATGTGTCAATCTAAAAATGACAGTCTCAGAAATACTTAAAGATGGTTAGCAATCAGGGTTGCTGGTTATGATTAAAGGCGCAGTTGCATTAGTGAAATTTTGTGGGCAAAAAAAGATCTATTGTCAATTGTGTAGAAATGACTAACTGAAGTCACAGAAGTCACTTTCAAAACTGTCTGCTTTGGTCAGCATGCAAATTTACTTAACCATCTTGAAAACTAGCAAAATCTATGTACTGAACTTTTTCGCCATCATTCGAAACTGCAGATTCCTATTGGATTGACTGGTTTTCGCTCTCGAAATTTCAACAAGCAATTGTAAATATGACCGCCCCTTAAGAGCACAGAACAGAGAAGGTGTTCAGGAGTCCCATATGGAAAGACGAGGAAGGCATTAACCATGACTCCATCATCCCAGGCATGTTTACACAAGGCAGTGGCCTGTTGGGTAAGCGCTCAAACCTGTGTTATTATCATTCTTTCAGAGTGCAGCAACAGCTTAACTGCACTGATGTAATCCATTGGAAACCCTTCATTGCCTTTTGGAATTTAGCCAAAGTCAAATGAAAACTACAAAATAATCTTGTTCTACTTATTGGTTCTATTTATCCAGTATATGTAGTAATTCATATGTAATAATCACTCACATATACACAACCAAAGTGTCTCTGTCTTTGTAAGTCAACAAAGTGTGTGATGGAAAATTTTTCATATATAATCTGTTGTAAACAGCCTGCCACTATTCACTAAATATAGAATTTAAATAGAACAGAAAGAGAATTGCTGTAAGATATATAATACAACATTACATATAACCTGTTGTAAGACACATATAGCCTGTGTCGTTTTATTAAACCGAAAAAGTACTCAATTCAGACAGGTGTCCCATTAAGATCTGTATTTTCACCTGAGCCTTGCCCCAAAACCTCATTTTCAAAAATTTTTCACAAAAAGTAAATTTCAGAGTCATGTGCTTTTACCTTCTGAATTCTGAGGGCCTTCTCAGTGTGTCCCTCTAGCTCCTGTTTCAGTCTTTTATTCTCGTTCATGAGCATTTCCAGTTGACTGCGACTGCAAGCTGTGACCTCCCTGCCAGCAGGGGAAGATGTGGAGAGTCTATGGCAAACCTCTGGTGTTTGAAGTCTGCACAAGATAATAATCATCATGTTAGATAAAAAAACTAAAGGATGCGATTCAGTTCATCTTAGTACATTAGTGCAGTTGGATGACAAACTACATCAGCACGTCGCATATTGCGTACTCTACTCAGCCAACAGACAGTTAGTCATAATGACACATCCTATAAAGTACGTCGGAACTGGAGAAAATGCATATACTGTGTTACCAAATCAAATGTTAGCTGTGGTTAAGTCTAAATTTTGCAATTGTTACCTGTTGTGCTGGGAATGAAATGGTGGTGGTGCTTTGTAGTAATGTTCATACTCTGCTGCTTGTTGTGCAGGAAAGGGGTACTCGGTATAAGGAACCTGCTTATTGTACTCCAGTCCTTGCTGGCTATATTGTAAGTGCTGGTTTGTAAGATATCCATGTATCTGAGGGTAACTGGCAGTACATGTTGCAGGCATTTTACTGCGCTCTACTGAAAACTGCAGAAGCCGCTCACTGAGTGACCGTATGTGGCCTCGCTTCGGATCCCAGCTGTCTTCCTCCTCACAGGGCTTCGGGATGGTTTCACTATCCAGCAGTGAGCAGCCCCTGTGCGGTTGGCACCACTGAGAGGCCAAATGCTGAGACTGAGCCTTGGCTTGTTCATAGGTGGGCAGCTCCTCGCCGTGGTGTGGGTATGTTGTGTAGTTCTCAGAGTGCTGGTAGTCGACCTGGTGCTCTTGACCCTGGGGTTCTTGGCGCGCAGAGAGCTGAGGAGACTGGGGCTCCTCCTGGCTGAGGCTCTCAGATGAAGACTGTGAAGAACCAGCTCCTCCGCTGCCACCCCCAACACCTCCTCGTCGCAGGGCCTGCTGCTGGATGGCCAGGAGTGTGCGGGCATCTGTGGGGTTTCCATAGCGAAGCTGCTCTTGGATTAGTCTGTGCAGGACAGTACCAGATGCTTCTTCACCCCTCATTTTATTTGATGGAGACGAGTATTTATGATCTGAACTGGACCTGGAGAGCAAGAGACCAATCCAAGAAAAGATTATGATTTTTCAAATTAGTCAATAGTTATTTGAGATAGATAGATAGATAGATAGATAGATAGATAGATAGAAAGTAATAAAGGTTTAAGAGCAGGTTTAAAAGGTTTAAAATAATTTTTTAACAATTTTTAAATGCTCTATTATTTCATTATTTTAAACTATTATCATCCATTTAAAGTGTCATATTAAGCAACAGTATAAAAAGATTTTAAAAAATAAGATACAATAAAATAAATCTAAGCCATCTTTACACTGTAAAAATGTTGTCACCCAAAACTTTATTTGGCAACATGTTTTAACGTGCTTAAATCAAATAATAAGCAAATATTTAATGACAAAACCAACTATATTAACTTGCGATAGGGACAGGTCAGCCATAACCACTTTGTACCATATGGTTAAAATTAAGAATAACAATAATGTAAACAACCATATAAATGAAAATAATTACGTCAAATAATTACAAAAATATATATAAAATAATAGCAATTCCAAAATAAAACCAAAACACCACATTCCATTTAGCAACAACTATTCAAAAATAAATAAAAAGTGATCATCCAGACCAGCAGCGCGCTCACAGAAGCTCAATGTGAAATCTTCGTTATTACTATTAATACGCTCCGAGCGAATTAAACGCCATAAACCTGACACAATTTTGTTCTAACTTTTACTTAACAACATGTCTGTAGAATGAACATTAACGATGAACTTACCAACTAAAACTTTCATTCCACAAGGATTCTTTTAATGGTATGTGTAATGATCCAAGTAATCCAACTAATGTCTTCTGTGTGTGTTTTATCTCCTCGTTGTGTTCAGGTCTGGTTGGGTTATGAGCTAGTAGGCGTGCGCTCTGCTCTCATAAATGAGCGAATGAGGAATGATGGGAATGTGTGAGCTCAGGGATCAAAAGTGAAAAAAGAGAAAAAGAGCCATTTAACCCAGGCCAGCAGCTGCAGTTCCGCTTACATCCACCGGAGCTCTCACAGCAGCTACGAGCGCTCTATGGTTTTGACTGAAAGTCCTGCAATTTAAGAAAACGGCCCAGTTGTGGTCGAAGTCAATCCATGGCAACATAAAGCCTTGTTTTACTACAGAGAGGCTGAGCAGTGAGTCACATTAACAGAGAAAGAGGCAAGAAAAACAAAAACAAAAAAAAAAACAGGTGTCAAAAGGTGTGACCCAATCTGAAAGGTATGCAAACGTGTTGACACAAGATAGGAATACAAATGACTAGAGCTAGAAGATCAACCTTTGCGTATTTAGGCATATCTTATAAATGTTTAAGCATGCTTAGGATACGTTAAATGAGCATAGGTTTTCTTTGCCTTTGTATTCTACCGACTTCTACGACGTTTTGGATGGACTTTAACAGTTTAATGTTCTGTTGCAGCTTTTGCCATCACAGAACGATAAAACAACAATATATTAATTTTTTAACATCAATTCACGTATGAGGTAATATTATTTCAAAATGAATTACTGTTTTCAGCGATAGAGAGTTTAATCATCTAATTATTCCAATATTTGACCAGCTAGTGTTTACTAGGGAAAGCAGTAAGAGGCAAATGGGGCAAGGGGGTACCGTAACAATATTAGTTCCAAAGGAAAAACATCTGACTGTCCCAAAACGTAGGAAGGTCAACCTTCACTTAGGTCTCCCAGAGATTTATTTCATAGGTAAAAAAGAAAGTCACCAGCAGGAAACGGAGAGAGAGGGACCACCTGCTATGCAGACAGAGGTGGTAAACTTTATTAACTTTGCCCTGTTGTTGGAGGTTGTCTAGAGATCCCTAAGGTTCCGCCCAGACTAATAAACCATAATAAATGGGCATGGGTGGAATTCTACAGAGTGAATGGCTAGCAGTGGTAATCTGTCCGGGTTGGCAGCTGTACGTTGAAACTCAAAGCAGGAGCAGATTCCGATGGAAGAGGCACCAAAGGGCAAAGGCGTGATGTTTTAAACGACCCAGGAAAACTTTCTTTGCTCCCATGTTATGATATTGAGCAATCCTTTATACACATTCCCCTCTTGATTGGACTGATAGCAGGGTATTTCCAACAAAGTCTCAGACAGTGAGTCAATGGGAAACAGGCATGTGTTGGACATGTGACTACTTGATTGCAGGTGTGAATGAAAGAAGCAGTCACTGGCAAGTCTGTACAAATCTATGAAAATTTGAGTCTTCCTCAAAATCATTCAAGGAAACAAATGGGAAGACATCAAAGCACCTCTATCTGACACCCCTCAGTAAGAGCCACCCTGCTTTGTTTTTCTCCAACAACCCCTTTTGGGGCCAAACTGGAATATCTCCATTCTTTCAACCTCCACCCTGATATCTTAAACCTTGGAGTTATAAACTGCCATGTGGGCTTTTTAGAAGAATCACAAGACTTAGAATAGAAGACAACTGAAAGAAGAAAATACAGGGAGAATTAAACTCAGTACAACAGGGATCAGATGTGGTCGTGCAAAGCAGGCTCTTGGTATGGGGGACTAGAGAGGATGCTCTATTCTTATCACAATTCTGCCTTTATTGGCCGCAAATGGCCTGGCATATTTTCATGGCACAGTTGTGATTTAAGATGCGATTGAAGCATGAACCACTGAGACAGCCTACAATGACCTAAGTTGTTTTTTACGGACCTCCACTGCTCCAGGCCACTTTATCTAGAACAAAACTATATTAAGACAAGCCTTTGATATCAGCATAAATATAAGATGTCTTCAAAGAAAACCAACTGGAATATTCTTTAAAAAAATTATTTATTAACTTGATCTATTTAAACATATTAACCGGAACATTTTATATTATTTTTCAATATAGTCCTCTTAGCCTTTTTTTTTCCCCCCCATAAATCGGACAAATCATGATTATATTTAACGGGGTCATATGATGCGATTTCAATTTTTCCTTACTCTTTGGAGTGTTACAAGCTCTTGGTGCATAAAGAAGATCTGTAAAGTTGCAAAGACTAAAGTCTCAAATCCAAAGAGATATTCTTTATAAAAGTAAGAGTCAACCACGCCTACCTAAAAACGGCTCGTTCTAACACGCCCCAACATGTCTATGTCAGGATTGGGAAGATTGCATAACGCCGCCCCAGGGTTAACGCAAAGAAAGAAGGCGTAACTTTTTGTCTCGCTGTAGTATTGTTGTTGCGCCACTGCAATGTCGTGAAGACGCTGTGTGTTTCGTTGTGAAAGCAAAAAAACTACTGTGTTTGGCTTCCAAAAGAGGACACAACTACTCTCCCGAAATCAGTGGTTAAGTTGTATTTACAGCACTGTTTCAGAACAGTTCAAACCAAATATTCTGATGTGTGCTGCGCATTTTATGGAGGATGAGGATTGTTTCCTGGGAGAGTATAGCCTACAATGCTTTCTATAAAGTGCATGGGGCAGTCTGGCGCTTCTGACTCACAGACAGTAAGTAAGTTTTTTATATTTAAAGAAATTGCCACTGAAGATTCAAACGCGAGTTTTTTGGGCAGAGTAGAGTAGCACTTGTTGTTTGTCACAACTCCAGACATGGTTTTATGTTTACGCAGCGCGATACGCAACGCAATGTTACTTTTTAGCAACATCATATGACCCCTTTAATCTAATAATGTGCATATGCAGGTTTATTGGGATGGGTAGGTTAAGGGTTGGGTTAGGATTGGAAAATCTATTAAAACCACATATAAAAATCCAAATCTATAGACATAAATTACATGTCCTTATTTATACTGTATAATCAAACAAACCAGTGTGTGTGTGTGTGCGCGCGCGTGTTTGCATCTACTTAACCATTATTTAGGGACAAATTTATATCCACAAAATGAGCTAAATCTGACAAATCTGACTTTTTGGGAACGCCGCCATTTGGAGAAAAAAAAGTTTAAAAAAATGTTAAATGCAGTTTTCTGATAGGGATAGGTTTTGGGTTAGGCTGTAATTTAAAACTACCTGTATATAAAACAATAGAAGTCTATGGAATGTCTATGAAAGAGCTCCTCCCCAATGAGGGGAAAAAAAAAACATATGCGGTTAGGGTTTTGAAGATGGGCTGTTTGAGATGGCGTTAAGCTTGTCCTTTTAGTTGGCCTTAAGCTGGTCCTGAGCAGGAGCTAGTGTGTTTGTGTGTACGTTTTTTCCTATGTCACTGGTTCTGCTGTTACTAGTTAAAAAGATGTGTAGCTACACGTCTCCAGTCTCGATTATTAATTTTAAAATTTCATAAAAGAACTACAAATGACATCTTGGGCAATATTGAGAGGTTACTAGAGTAACAAGGAGGTAGCATGTTTGTGTGATACTGCTTTTATACACTCACTACAACAAATTTTCCAAGCACTGTTTGCTTCCAGAATAAAGTCGTGGTCACATTAGACTTGGAGCATGCAAAATTTCTTTAAATACTGCAGCGGTTGTAAGATGACATCAAACTTTTTTTTCAAAAAAGCCTATGTAATATATCCAAAATGTAAAAATATGCTTTACTGTAACACTGCAAATCTGCAGATTTAGATATCAGTTTCCTGTCTTTTATTTCAGCTAGGAGGTCACAACATGTATCAGTCTTTTGTTGGTCACACAACTTCATTTGATCAGCATTCACCAAACTTTGGAATGTAGCAAAATCCGTATAAACATGTCATTTGCATGTGTATCAATGGAAGTCAAGGGAATTAAAAGTGTAGTGTTAGCTCTCTTGATTCTGTGTTTTTAAACAAATTGGTGGAGTGAATGATTCAATGGTTCATTCAAAAAGACAAATCATTTGGAAGAATCATTTGCATCTGATTCAGTGGTTCACTTACTATTCACACAGATTTTCACAACACTCTGGTACTGTGAATGTATGAGACTGGGGGAATGAGAAATAAATAGACACATGATCTTTTACGAAACCCTTTGGTGCTGGTCACATGAGCAATAAGCTCACAACACTAGATAAAGAAATGTTTAAACAGTAAGTGACAATTGCTGCTGTACATTGTTTCCTAATGCGCTTCTGCTTTAGAAGATGGAGTGTTTTGTATACAAACACAAAACTAACGAAAGAACAGAATAAATTCTGCCCAGGATTTGTATAAAAGAAATCGCTGAACCTTATACGTCAGTTGGTGGTGTTAATAATTTGTCAGTATGTTAGACATAATTAGCCGTTATCTCAACATTCCATCAACTCTGTGCTTTTTTTTTTTTTTTTTTCGCCCCACGTTTATTATTTTGGCTGTCTCACGTTCAAATTCTTCTCATGACTCGCTGACAAGCCGTAAACGTGGAATGAGCAGCAAGAGAGTTGTTCATTCCAAACCTAGGTTCATACTCTGTTTTTTCTTGAGAATTATGAATTGCTCTATAAAATCCAACGGGGACTTTCAATTGCAAATGCAATGAAATGAATGACAATACATGACATGTGAAGTGACAAGCCATACAACACAATTACAGATGGAGTTGATGCAGATCCCCTAAACAGTTTTGCACTGGATCAGGAGAATGCCCGTTGTATTCATGTGAGTTCCATGCCCTTTAACCGGCATGTGCCCCCTGAGCCAATCCCTGACCCCCACTCCGGATGTGATCTCAGACATCGCTCACACTCAGTGGTTTTGCCACCAAGGTGATGGGGCCACGAGGCAAGCAAGGATATATATAGAGTAGACCCTAAAAAGTTTATGAACAGTAATTGCACACATTTGACTAAATGTAACACAATTATAACAAAAAAAATGTAGACAAATACATACTGTAAAAAATGAAAGTTAAATTGGGGGTTGAGTGAACTACAGGTGCATCTCAATATATTAGAATGTCGTGGGAAAGTTCATTTATTTCAGTGATTCAACTTAAATTGTGAAACTCGTGTTTTAAATAAATTCAAGCACACAGACTGAAGTAGTTTAAGTCTTTGCCGTTCCTTTTAATTGTGATGATTTTGCTAATTAAACAACCCGACCAATTCACTTATCTCAACTAGTAGAATACTTCATCTCAAAGACCAATAAAAATCTGTGGAATTGTTGACAATTCTCGGAAAGATGATGATTAATTTACTGCTACTACATGTACTCAATACTTGGTTAGGGCTCCTATTTCGCTTTACATACTTTAAATGCTTTTTTTTACCCTCATCGGGACGTCGGCAGGATGGACGTGATCAGTTTGTGGACACGCTGCAGGTGTATGCAAGACAGGTTTCTTTGACCAAGTGGCTTCAGCCTCATTGCATTTTATAGTCTCTTGTTTCTATTTTTGATACTTGACATACCCATAAAGTCTACTATGGGGTTCAGGTCTGGTGAGTTTGCTGCCCAGTCAAGCACACAACACCATGGTCATTTAACCAACTTTTGGTGACTTGGCAGTGTGGCAGGTGCCAATCCCCCCCCCCCCCCCTGCTGTGAGTAAATGAAATCAGCATCTTCAAAGATAGCATGTGGCTGCTTGTCAGCAGATGGAAGCATGAAGTGCTCCAAAATTTCTTGGTTAAATGGGTGCAGTGACGTTGGTTTTAAAAAAGCACAATGGACCAACACCAGCATGACATTGCACCCCAAATCATCACAGACCGTGGAAACTTAACACTGGACTTCAAGCAACTTGGGCTATGAGCCTTCTCCACCCTTCCTCCAGACTCTAAAACCTTGGTTTCCAAATGAAATACAAACTTGCTCTCATCTGAAAAGAGAAATTTGGACCACTGACCTTAGCGCAACAGTCCCCCGTTCCAGTTCTTCTTCTCCAGTAGGCTAGACGCCTCCAGACATTGTCATTGTGACGTCTAGGATTGGCTTAACAAGAGGAATACGGACAACTGTAAGCCAAATTCCTTGACACGTCTGTCGCTGTGGTGGCCTCTTGAATGCCTTGACCCCCCTGCCTCAGCCGTGTAGCGTCTGCCGCACCACGCCTAAACACACAATATATATTTTGGTTAGCTATATTTAACAAATACTCTGAAACACCCCACAAACAGGCCCCTGGTTTCATGGTAACCCGATACAGTTACAACCTTGTGGAATGCGAGCCGACTACTTAGCTGCATTCTCCAGAGCAGCCGCAAAAGGCCCCAGAGATAGAAAAGGATTGCTCCTACTTAATTCATAGGAAAAATTTCTTTGATTGGAACACACATATTCTTCAGGCCATGTGTATCATTATTGCCGTTTTGTATTAATCTGTTGTATTATAGACTATTTTATTCATGCATATGATAAACCACTCATTCATATAACCTTACATATACCGTGTTTAGTATATATGAATTCGCCTTCTTATGATCGCCCCAACAAATGCCGGTATATATATTTTCTTTTCTCTTTTTTTTTTTTTTTTTTTCATGGGCTACATAGGGCATATATATTAGAGGTTATAATGAGAACTTTTAGTAATTTCGCCATTCAAGCTCCATCTTACAATTCACCTGCTTAGAGACACGAGTCGTAACCCTCCAGCAATCCACTCGCGCTCGCGAATTTCATCTCTCTATTGCGACAAGCCCATGTGAAAGGCGTGCGGATCTTCTCCGACCTTAAAGTGGCCACACTCATGCCGACCGCCCCAGTCGGTGGTTCGGTAGATGCTACGCTGTAGATGTGCTGAAAACGAACTTCAGCGATACAAGAACATTGTGCCCAGGCCTTTTTCGGCCGTTGTCCTTTTCCATTTCAACTAAGTTTCTGACTAAGACTGGTTCATTTCTCATCAACTAACTTCAGCAACAGGTCAACTGGAAACCTTACGATCTGCATCAAGCGCAAATCTCTTCTAGACAGCTGAAGATCGCAAGCTATCAAACTTAGTCTTAGTAATGATTGACATTAAGTCTCAGTTTACACCTTTACCGTGTCGGTTTGCAGATGAGAATCTGCGTATCCCAGAGTGTAGATCTGCTGAAATGCAATGTTCCCCCATAACCCCTTCTTTAGCCTCTTACTGTACTGAGTTAAAATTTACCTTCTATACCAACTGTATGCGTGTTGGTGGGTGTGGATGTACTGTGTATGCGTTAGACCAGTTTAGGTGTGATATGTAGGATGTTAGACCAGTTATGTGTTTATTGTCGTATGTTGAACGTAGTTTAAGTGTTTCTTAGCTTAATAAAACCTTAAGCTTGTATCCATTGACGTGTTCATTGTTTGAACCCTATAACGGAGTCACTTAATCATGCAGATTTACACTACAAGCTTTTGTAGAATTGTACAGTAAGTAAGTTATTTCCTTTAACCAGGAAATTTACGTTCTTAGAATTGACAAGACGGTTTACCCTGAGTGGTCAGCTAAATATCTATAGTGGATCTAAAATATGAATAGTTAAGTATAACTAGTTATGGTTAATTATTCACATTTCCTGTCATGAGCTGATTCGGTACAGTCCATTCCTTGTGAAGTTAACTCAAATTCTTGAATCGATTTTCCTTGACAATCCTCATAAGCTGCGGTTCTCTCGGTTGGTTGTGCAAATTTTTCTTCCAAACTTTTCCTTCCACTCAACTTTCTGTTAAATGCTTGGATACAGCACTCTGTGAACAACCAGTTCTTTGGCAATGAATGTTTGTGGCTAAACCCTCCTTGTGAAGGGTGTCAATGCTTGTCTTCTGGACAACTGTCAGATCAACAGTCTTCACCATGATTGTGTAGCCTAGTGAACCAAACTGACAGACCATTTTGAAGGCCTCCAGAAATATTTGCAGTGTGTGCAGGTGAGTAGCTGAATTGGACATGTCAATATTTAATTTGTTGAGATAGTGAATTGGTGTGTTTTTATTAAATGTGAGCCAAAATCATAAATTAAAAGAACCAAAGACTTAAATACTTCAGTCTGTGTGCATTTAATTTAATACACGAGTTTCACAATTTTTGAGTTGAATTACTGAAATAAATGAACATTTTCCACCGACTTTCTAATTGTATTGTTTTTTTTCTTTTTTTTTTTTTAAGGATGCCACCTGTATCTGTCTTAACTTGTCAAAAAAAATTGAGTACTAGTAGCCCTGAAGTTTACTAGACTAAAAAAAAGTCTAAACCTCTCTTTAAAATTTATTTAGCTAATTATTTTCTTTTTCGACTCAGCAAGTGTATATACACTTGTTTTTTTTTTCTTTTTTTAAATGTCATTTATTTAGTAATTAATGTAATTAATCCATTTAATCCCAAATTTTTCCCAGAAATGAAAATATCCAAATGATGTGTAACTTGATTAGTGGTCAGTTAGTAATCTTGGAAAATAATAAGGTAATTTTTTTTTGTGGAAAATTATGTGATGTTTATGGTCCCCCCGTTTTTTTATGTCACAATTGTGACCGGTGGGATAATGTGTGTACTGAATTAACATATTTCTGCAGTCATAAATATTGTTATATATCTTAGCCCAGTTATATTAAACTGTTTTGACTACATTCTATGGTTACTATTATGCATAAAAAAACCTTATACAACATTGATAGGAATACTGAGATAAAAGACAAAAAAAATTCAACTATCAATGTATTTCAAAATTGTTACTTTTTTGTCAAATATAACATTACATTTTTTTATTAGTGCTACCAGTGTTACAACATCAATATTGTAACTTATTTCTTACATTTGAATTTTTTATTTAGTGCAATATTTTGTCATTGCAACACTTTAGTGTAATTTTCACTAACAACTGCAATTAGATTTACTGTATACCTAAGTTCACTGTTATCCCACCGGTCACTATTGTGACCATCAAGATGTTTACTCATTCTATGACCACACTCAACAAAACTGAATATATGTGAATTCATACTAGACACCCTAAAGATATTGTGTACCAAAAATCTTTGTCACATCTTTATGTTAACCAGTGTTGGGCAGTAACGCATTACTTAGTAACGCGTTACTGTAATTTGATTACTTTTTAGTAACGGAGGCAGTCATTTAACGCCCGTTGCGTTCGTTAGTAATTAGAGTATAGTTACAAGCCGAGGTCTCAATTACTGTCACATTACATTGCTGACAGAATGCAGTGATTTATAATCTTTCGCGCTTGTACAGCGGATGATAGCTCACGCCCAGAATGGAAAGTGCTGGTGCTATGGCGCCCAGTCAGCCCTCCACATAAACATTTTCAAAACCAAATTCATAAAGGACCACAGCACAATTTACATTTACAAAATCCGATTTGTAAATTCAAAACACAATTCATAAATACAGATGTAAAAGCATAAATATTTCCCCAAATTCTCACACAAAAGCATCTTACCTAAATAATTTAAAATGTTTACACAAATATGTATATATCTAGTTCTTGAATTAATTTTCATCACACGTTTATGAATGATGTTACATGTATTTATGGATTGTTGAATCTGCATTTGCAAATCGTCATATGTGCGTGGACTGCTTTGAATTTGTGTGCTGTATTTTTGAGACCTTCCTGGCAGGTTTAGATTCATAAATATATTTTTTTGGAGGATGTTCCGTTCAGCCAATCGCGGTGAGCTTTTAATCCACCAATCAAAACACTCTTTACTGAACAGACTCAAGAAGCTCAACGCTGTGCTTGTACTGTTCTATGATCTGCTTTAGTTAAAAATAACAGTGTTCTGCCATGTGAATGCTTATTAACCAAGATTTATCGGATTATTTATTGGGAGCGTGTATGCTGGGATTTCATAAATTTCTTGGAGAAAAAGGTAACGTAACTAGTAATGTAACTAATTAATAATTACTTTTGAAATAAAGTAATCAGAACAGTAACGTGATTACTTTAAAAGGAGTAATCAGTAATTGATTACATTTCAGATAATGTGCACCAGAAACCTGATGTTAACATACTTTACTAGCCTTTTGTTTTGGAGCTTTGATGCAGCCATCATCTTCTCAAGGTGCAAACAGGAAATCAACTGTTCTGGTCATGTGACAATTTGCACTAAGCATGTGAAACTGCACATATTTAATTGAGACCCTTTATTGTTTTTTTTTTTTTCCATTCATTTTTGCAGGAAGTGCACTAAAACATCAGTCAGTAGGGGTTTCAAAAGTTTATAAATGAGAACCTTCTTTACGGTGGTGGGCTATATTAAAGGTTTTAATGTACTTTTTAAATGTATTTATTTTGTGATGGGATAGCAGCCATTACTCCAGTTTTCAGTGTCACGTGATCCTTTTGAAATCATTCTGATATACTGATTGCCTCATAAGACAAGTATTTTTATTATCAGTATTGAAATTGTGATACATAGGCCTATTATTCAGGATTATTTGATGTATACAGAGTTCAAAACAACAGTATTTATTTAAAAGTATATTTTTGTAACATTATAAATGTCTTAGCTGTCCAATTTGATCAATTTAATGAATCCTTGCTGAATAAAAGTATTATTTTCTTTCCCAAAAAAACAACATAATCTTACTGAGCCCAAACGTATATACGCTACCATTCAAAAGTTTAGAATTGGTTAGTTTTTATTTTTAATTAATATTTTTTTTATTGCAGTTTTATTAACTCCTGGGCATCACATGAGCTATGTTAAATACTCCACAAAGTTTGCCAATGAAAGTTGTTCAGTGTTCACAAGTCAATTCCTTGTAGTGTTCAGCACTACATAAATCATCTTGTTATCTTTAATGGTGCTTGCACGCTGATAAGATAGAGGACAAATAATGCAGGTGTGTGTGTGAGACAGAAGGTCATGTCGGAAACTGTTTAAAATGGTGTCTAAACTCAGCTTTTTTGTGAAAAACATTATATAAAATACCACAAAAATGCACATTAGCTTCTTTATTGCTGAGAAACTGTCAGCTGAGTGACCTTAAAATAGTGTTTTGTCACACTGAAAAAGAGTCATTGTGTAGAAGGCATTCAAGCAGACTATTTTTACCACTATGGAAGAATGTCCCTAAATACAAGCCATTTTAACTCAACATAAGATAATGTGTGGGATAATACAAACATATGCTTTGATAATAAATTTTTTCCTACATAATATTGGCTTTTTGTAATGTAATAAATCTGATCCACAACTCAGCTAAATATAGTTGATCAGAAACGTTGTTTCCGTTAATTATCTGGATCCAGATTGTATTGTGAAAGTGCGTGCTGCCTGACTTGTTGCCAAAACATTTGTTTGAGAATTCACCCAGCTTTTTTTCCACTGGGGAGAAGCTGTTCAACTGGGTGAAGTTATGTGAGCAAAGGCTCTGTTTACATGTAGCCAGCCTAGTTCTCTGTGTCCTGTTACACTTAAGTGGATAAGAGGCACAAATACAGGCATTTCATGCAGGCTGATTTTGACTTCAGTCTACCATTATATAACAGAGGTTATATGGAAGTAAAACAAGAGAGTCATTCATCTAACAGAAGAAATCTAAGGAAATAGGCCTGATACAATACATCAAATAAAGAAGAAAAATCTGCAAGACACACTCAAATTATTACAATATGAACACTTTGTCAAACACTTTGTCAAACTGTGCTGCTTATGCAACAGGTCATCTCCTTTAATCAAGGATCTCTGAAGGTTGTGAAACATCTGCTGAATTAGCATTATTTCATGAACACAGATGAACATATGAGCATACTGTTGTTACTAGTATTTAACCATTGTTGGTATATTCTCTTATTACCTTTAGTTTTGGGAGAAATACAGAGTTCTGGCATGAAACTCTGATTGGTTCTCTCCTGAATCGGTGGCCATGAGCTTACTGCTCAATATTCAAATACCTGGCTTTTGTTTGCTGTAGCAGTTTGCAGTGCACTTCAGAAACCCTCCACCTTCCCCAGCTCCACCTGTATAGATCTGCTACGGGGTAATTTCATGCGTGTTATATATGGTTGTTATTTCATATATGTTATATGTGCAGCAGCAGTATTTCTTACATGCTTACCACAGCATGTTGTGGATGATGTTGGCAGTTGCAAGTCTCGGTACTTGCTCTGCCGCAGCAGCACCAGCAGCAGCAGCGTAGCAGATCTATTCCGCCAAGACCAAATAAATTAACATTGTCATGTACATTACCATGCCAATCACGAGAGTTGTCATGACAGAAATACAGTATTTCATGGATTGCTCGCACAAAAATGAAAAAAAAAAACTTGTGCAACTTGTGTTGTTCAAACCCATTTCTTCTGTGGAACAGAAGAAAACTTAAAAAAGGATGCAAAACACAATCACAGTGTTAATAATTGGTATTACTAATTAATAATAAGTATTTTCTAAAAAATTGTGTCCTATAATCTGCTGAAGGACAGACAGTAATTTATGTCGTAATTCAATCTTCCACTCCACTGGGCTTGTATTCATACCCATTTCGATCACACTGAATCAGTGAGTTGAACTTGAGAACTGATTCAATCCAATATGTAAATTAATCATTTAGATAAGTTTTGAACTGTTTAATCAAACACTCCAAACGAATGATCTAAAAGATTCAACTCAAAAGAATGATACATTCATCACATTGCTAGAATTTCAGTCAAAAATCACTTTAATTTTGGTTTGTTCCCTTGCACAATGTCTTGCAAGACTTCCTAAGACTTAATAACATAAGGAGTATTAGTAATAGTTATTTTATTTGACCCTCTAACGCTAACACTTTCAATTCTATTTTAATTCTACTTTATCTATATTTATCTTCTTTTTATGTACTTCTTATTTAAAAAAACAAAACAAAAAAAACAGTAGCTTTCTATTTTTTCTATTCTATCTACGTGTTTTTCTTTGTGTGTGTGTGTATATGTGTGTATAATATATATATATATATATACACACACCTTGCTACGTGTACTGCGTTAGGCTAACCGAGACTTGTCATTTGCATTTATATATTGTTGCTCTTTTGTTAGTTTTGATTGCTTCTATTGTCCTCATTTGTAAGTCGCCTTGGATAAAAGCATTTGCTAAATGACTAAATGTAAATGTAGTAATTACTGTAGTATTATGAGTCTTAACTACTTTTATGATACTTTTAGGGTGCTTTTTGTTATTATGAAGCTTGACAGCCCTCATTCACTTTCATTATATTGAGCAGGAGATTCCTTGGAAATTTCCTGTTTTTGTTCCACAGAAAAATAGTGATACGAGTTTAGAAGGACATGAAGGTTAGTAAATAGGACTTTCATTTTTGTGTGAGCTATTCTTTTAGTCTTCATTATATCAGTGTGCTTTGTTTTAGCCATAGTTACCCTGACTTAGAACATCCTCTTTACAACAATAGGAACTGTTCAAAACATCAGCACAATCAAATCAGTCAAAGGACATTGCAAATATTTAGCAAAGGTTGGCACAAATATGTGTTTTGAGTATCTGTGTGAGCAATAGCGTGGGAATTATGGGAGGAATGTGAAGGCCATGACCAACAGCATATCACAGGAAACTCACAGAGCGCATCCGGCGAGGACAAGAAGGGTAACAAAACAGCAACTTTGAAAAAGTATCTAAAAGTGATAATAACATCTGTGCCTTTCAAAAATGGTCCACTAATCACCAGTGTCAAATTATTCGGTTGAACTAAACAGACAAAAGCATGTCAAGACTCTTACATATAAAAACAGCTCAAATGTAAATGAGAAAATAATCTATCAGTCTCTTAGAAATGTGCCAAATCCAAATCATAGCAATTAAAAGACAGTTACATAAAGAAGATATACTGAGTATTAACTCAGGGCTTATCTCAAACAAACACATGACAAGTATATGGAGAAATGACAAGCATGTGGTTCCTGATAATACACTGTTTGTTTTTGCATAATTGTGGTACCATTCATTTGAAGGTATGCAGAATACGTACCTCCTAACCTTTTATAGATCTATTCACATTCCTCAATGCTGGTTTGTGCAAGATTTGTCAGAGATGAGATAGAAGCCAGCTCACACTGGGATTATTTTTATGCATTGCAACAAATCTTCACTTTCTTATTCCAACAGGCAGTTTGATCGTGGGGTTTCAAGCAAATTTAAAACAGGTGAACTACTTGACATTATTTAGGGAGTCATTCCAGTAAGTGCAGATCCGGGAGCAGAAATTCTATGCTTTTATTAGGGGTAGCTTGGATTTTCCATGCTGCTGTGCCTCGACTCTGCCAATAATTATCTTTCCAGCTGGAATAGATGTGCAGGACTGTGCAATATGCTGTATTGCAGTAATTATGAATGGAAAGGGGCCTGGGTACAAGCCATACCGGGTGAATCAAAGAAGCTTGAGCAATCTTTGAGAAAGAAAGCTCTTTTTAAGGTCTGAGGTCATGCCTTCTTTTCAAATAGACAAAAAACTGAAAGGACTTGCCTTAAAATGTATGCATGCATCAAGGAAACAGTTTCAGCATGGAAAAGACTCAAAACTTAATTTATGGTGGCAGCGATGAAGAAAAAATGAGCATCAGGTGCATCACTGCTCCCAATCAATGATTCATTTTCACACTCAAACACTCCCGTTGTGAATCTGGATGGAGTTGCTGATAATAAGACTGACAGTTTGACAGTGACTGAAGGATAACTGGAATTTGTAGGTCAGGTAAATGAACAATGTGGATTTGCAGAAGTGTAACAAAAGTGCATAGTCTAACACAGTTAATTCCTCTGGGCAGGTTTCAGCAATGTTCCAGGATTTAAAGGATAAGGATCACTCATCCGAGAACTGTAAGCGGGTGGCTAAAAAAAGACCTTTTATGTTAATCTAGAACATCACTGTGCATGTGCCACTCATAATGTCTTTATAATGATTTTACCTCAGCAGTTAAATCGCACTTCGCAGATTCAGAGGTGCACATCAATCAATCAAACAAGGTTTAAATGCCACAGAAGCTTCATTATAAATGAGTTTTAAGCAAATGAAAAAAAAAATCCAATTGCTTTTAAAGCTGAAGTGCAATATTTATAACACTAGGAGCAAATGCAAAAATAAGGACTGCATCTAAAATTGCATACTCTTTAGGTAGGTACTTCTTTTGAATAAGAAATTACTTTACGCCGGTCAAAAAACGATTGTATAGTATGAATGCATATGTAATCTGGACATACTACATTTGTAGAAAACTGTCCATTTTTTGGTTGCGTACTTCAGAATCGCCAGAAGTAGGTCATCATTCAGGTGCTTTTCACCTACTGCTTTATGGATACTATATAGTAGGGAAATATGCATATTCATGTGCGGCCAAGGACTGTTTTCAAACTTGTTTCCTGAACTCTGCCCCAGTCTTCTATTGGTTAAACAAACAGATAGTCTGGCCCCAAACTCACACCAGTGGTTGGACCAATGTTGCTGTGTGTCGAGCTGGTCACGGATGCATGTAAAACAGAGTTTTCAGAGTTTAGGCAGAACTTTGGCACCAGTTTCAGACTTTACACATCAACGACAGGACATAAAGGATATACAGTAGAATGTCTTCGATATATAAAAGCTGCCTGATTGCTTAGACTAGCACATCATAAACATGAAGTGCCTTTGCATTGCATGAGATAAAACAGAACCAGCCTGTGGTGTATCCTGTCTCATTGATGCATGCTGTCTGCATTGCCAAATGTCTTCTCATATAAAAACATTTTCCTTCATGCTCTACTGAAATTTAAGGTCCACCGTAATACATTACCCGCTCCTTATTTGTTGGGCCTTAAAGGACAGGTATCCATAGCAACTCAACAACAACATTCCAACAACGTCTGGCCCCTGGCCTGTCACAACACCTGCCCGAGAGCAAGCATTCACACACTTTAAAGACTGAGGTAGAAGAAAACGTTGATAAACTGAGACTTCTGATAAATTCCCACTGCACGGATCACTTCACTGTTTTTGTACAAAGCCTTATGAAAGCAAACGAGAAGCTTTTCTCTTTGTTGACATACATTATGCTTTGACATTAGCAACAGAACATCTCCAGGAGTCCCACATGGTTCTCATTAACATTCCAAGTGCTCTCTTACTCTCTTCTTCTCTTCCTCTCTCTTTTCCCACTCTCTTTTGTCTCCTGAGGAGGCCAAAAAGGAAAACTGACAGTGTTGGCTGTGGACCATGCATTCCATGGGATGTGTCAAAACCATTCTCAGAAGAGCAAAGAAGGCCCACATAGGGGCACTTTAGACACACACACACACACACACACACACACACATATACTTACATATGATGGGTTTCCATGTTTTATGTGGACATTCTATAGAGGTAATGGTTTTTATATGGTACAAACGGTATTTTCTATTCCTTAACCCTACCTCTAAACCTACCACTCACACAAAACGTTCTGCATTTTTTTGATTTTCAAAAAGATCATTCTGTATGATTTAAAAGCTTGTTTCCTCATGGGGACCAAAAAATGTCCCCACAAGGTCAAAATTTACTGGTGTCCTTGTGGGGACATTTGGTCCCCACAACCTAGGTAATACCAGGTACACACAAAAACACACTTGCGCATATAGAAGAAAGTGATGAATACATGGATCTTGAATAAAAATGGGAGCACGTTTTCCATGTTTACTAGGCAGAAATAGAAATCTATTCATCTATAGAAATCTATTCTTGAGCCATTGTTTCATATCTGGAGGTATGTTGACATTCCAGAACAATAAGTCCACATTGCATATTTCATCAAAATCCGGGTTTCATTATTATCTAGACCAAGTGTCTTCAACCAAGGCCGATGGACCCCTTGGTGGATAGTAGGGACCTCTATAGACCTTGGTGACTTATTTAATTTTTGTCACCAATGAAATCAAGACTATGAGGGACTTGAGTACAGTGTGTGTTCAATGTATTGTACTTTGTATAACGATATGCCAAATGTTCAGCTGACTTAACATCTTTCCAAAAAACTCCATGTACCAAGTTTGAAAGGTGTGAGTTTTAAAAATTACATGTGATCTAGAATCTTCACACCGTGCATTCCATTGTCTAGAATGTTACGGCACAGTATACTCACCAGCAAAGTTCTATTCTGTACTGTAATTGCCATTGACCAATGGTAGTTTGAAGGTGTTTACCAGCCAAAATGAACTTTTACTGAAAGTTTTGCTGTATTTAATATTATATCTCCCAAAACCAACTCCAAGCAAACTTTGTTTTAGCCTGATTTTGTTCAAAATCATATCACACCAGTTCATTCTTTCATTTTAAGTATATAGTGGCTTCAAGTCTTCCTAACAGCCTCATATTCATCTGTGTAAAATTCAGTACAGTGTTTTGTCCTGTTTAAGGTCTATAATAACATCTGTCTAATACCATTGATGTACACATACTTACATTTTTATTGTATTTAATAATTTATTATGGGAGGGACAATGAATCATTTAGATGAACATTAGTTTCTGGGTGAAGTTATCTTAATGTATTTTGTATTGTATATCTTGTATTTTCTCCAAATATTAGTTTGAAATAAAACAATAATTGGTGGAAACCCTGTAGTAGCAACAACCTTTTGGGATCTATAGACTATAAAAAAAATTAAATAACCTGTGAAATGGATAAACTAATTAATTTTTATTCACATTGTTGAATCTGTATGCTCTATTAGTCCAACTAACACTGAGGAGGAACCTTATACTGAGATTTGATGTTTGGGCTCAGCAGAGATGAACCAGTGGACTCACTGGAAATAGCCTTGAGACTCAGAAAGAGGATGTGAAATGTTGTGGAAAGCCCACTGCAGGATCCCATCTATTGAGCTCTGCATTCATCAAGACAAATATACTGTTAGGCATCTCACCTGTGGCTTCATGTATACACAGTTTCCATTGCTCCCATTTGCATTTATTAATTTATTTGTATACTATTGAAAAACGTGACCTCACCTCCACCATTATAGAGTCCATTTCATCTCTGTTGAGCAGTTGCTCTGATGGCGTTAAGCCCTGATCAGTCATGTGTTGACTCACCTGTGGGAATAAACCAGACTAATAACATCTGTGAGGACAGCCGGTCCTAAAGTGTTGTTTTAGTGTATATGGATTACCTGAAGACTCCTCGATGATGTTTCACTTTCAGGGCCCCAACACCTGGAGCAATTTCTACATCTTGACTTTCCACTGAAAAGTCAAATAGGGGAAGAGAGAAGGAGTGACTGAGATTCAAAGCATGATAGAACTCACAGTTATTCTATTATAAATAACATCAGTACTTTGAAAAGTTGCAGAGGGCATGATAACTCTGCAGGCACTGTGGGCAGGTCATCAGTTCTCCTCGGGTAAGGTGGCAAATTCCACAAGCCATCCTCATCCCAACCATTTCACCATCTGAAGACTGACAGAGATTAAAAATATAAACAGCTGAGTATAACCACAATCCTGCCACTTGTCAGTCAGAGATATGCATGATTTAAACAATGACATGAGGGTGTGCAAATAAGATTTTACATCTTCTTTTTTTCGATGAATTATTTCTCCACACACAGTAAAGGCACGTTCATACCAAAAACTATAATGATAACGGTATTAGCATCCACACCAATGCACAATAACATTCTGTTTATTGTGCTGCAGTTTTGTCATCTGCTGCTGTAAAGGCTTGAGCTCTTTAAAGTCGTGAAGATTCTGGTTGACTGTCAATGTTTTTAATTATTCATCAGTTGGAAAAAAAAATGAAAGTAATTCCAGTGAGACTGTTTTTCTGTGTCATTATCATTATATTTGTGGTGTGGAGTTTATTATTCTCATAGAGGCGTGTTCAGACAAAGAACAATAACTATAAAGATAACTATAACAACTATATCAGCATCCCCACCAATGTATGGTAACATTCAGTTAATTATAAGCACACTGCAGTAATGTCGTCTACTGCTTTAAATGCTTGAGCTGTTTAATGTCGGGTGGATTCTTATTGGCTATTCGTTGTCGATGTTTTTTCAGAGGTGGAAAGGTACGAAAATATTCTACTCAAGTTACCATTAATTAATGAAGCATTACTTAAGTACAAGTAAAAGTGCCAGTATAAAAATCTACTCAATTAAAAGTAAAAAGTAGGCCATTTAAAATTTACTCAGAGTAAAAATTACTTAGTTACATTTTAACAGTGGGAGGGAGGCAAAAATGGGATAGGCCTATAATTCTCAAACTAGTTGTTTTCAATTAAAGGAATCAGTTATTTGCTAAAAGGAATTTGGGCTTTCCCACGGACATTAAATCAGTCTCAAACAAATTCATCTTTGCATGCGAGGAAAACACAGAAGCTTCATCGGAGTGTCATTTAGATTACACCTGAGAAGGACAGGCCAGAATGAATTGCATGTAACCGCAGTACAAATGCTGAAATATGTTTTGATATATAAGCCATAAAATTTGAATATCATTTGAAATTATAAAATATATTTATAAAAACTCAAGATACTTTAAGTGAAATAAAACCGCAGTAGGTGTCAGCAAATCACTGTAATAAGGGAGTCATGCGATCGAATATTTATAATTCAACTGACTATTTGAAATTCGCTGATGTATCCTTCAGGCACTGCACCCGCACAGTCAGTGCTCAGAGATTCGTGCTAAATAACTTGTGCTTGTTATCGGTGGCTTGTACGTTTGTGAATCGTATTTGGTGTGGAAATCGAGCCACCAAACAGGCGATTATGCTGTCTAAAACGCAACTGCTCTTAATGTAACTTCTTTGTGTTATGGAACTGTGTCAAGACCTATTATCTATATGTTAAATCATGGGTCGGATTTAGCGAGGAAAAAACTCACCTTGTGCCGCCTCCTCGTTTCCTCTGATTTACTATCTGAAAGTACTATTATACATTTCTTTGTAACCTCTATCTTCCATTTGTTTGTACATTTTAAGCATGTTTAACTGTAGTATTTTCTGCCTCTTTGTAACACGTCAGTGATAAAGATGTATTGCTATTCGCATGCAAGTGGTTTTTCGTAGCGCGCGCACTAGTCTAATCTAACGTTACAAGACTTCAAGGCACTCTGTAGGAGTGTTTTGTTTGGTTTTTGGCAAAAATACTGATAATGTCAAATCGCACATCGTTAAACAACAATTAATGTATCTTATCGCACCCTCTTCAGTACAGATATATTCTAGCGAACCTGTATTCGTTGCACCACTGTCTTTTTTGGTCTACTAATATCTCTGTGTCCCAAAACCTTGTTCCTGGGTAAATGTGCACACAAGCTTTCATTTTAAACTCCACGATGCAACGATTTGCACGTATTTACCTTACCCTATACACATTGCGAAGGGCTGTGATGTCGAGTACTCTTTATAAGCTGCTAGTTCTAGGTCAAACAGTTAAATGCCATAATAGACCTTAATATGGCCGGGGTTCAACTTTTTCCTTCACGAGTTAAACTGAAGCATGAATTACGACGGGGTTTCGTTTCAGATGGGTCTGGCCATAAAGCTAGTCTTGTCGGACGCATCTTTTGTGATTATTTTAGCTGCCAGTTTGCTCTCTGCCATTATTTAATGGAGTAGTTTACAGGGAGCAATTTTTTTTTTATCAGTAATTAATGTGTTGTAAAATGTAGCGAAGTACACTATTAAAACAAAAATATACTTAAGTAAAAGTAAAATTAGATTTAAAAAATTACTTTAAAAAGTAGAAGTACCCCAAAAACAATACTCAATTTACCGTGGTGACCGTGATTTCACCAAGTACAACATGTTAGGGACAACATCTTCTTGACGCCTGGACACATTCCAATTAACACAATCAGAATTAAGCGATAACTTTTTCAGAAATATCTGTTTAGGCTTACGCTCAGGGTTCGGTGTCTACGCCCTTGTAATCAGCTATCATTTCCACTGAGTTTAGAAATGAAGTAGGGGTAGGGTAGGTTTAAGGGTAGGGATTGGGTTTAGTCTATATTTTTGGACAGTAATGTTGATCCAGGATCAACAAAAGATATTGATCCAGGAACATGTCTTACTTGGCAAAAATCACGGCGACCCAATTACAGTAACGTGAGTAAATGTGGTTCGTTACTTTCCACCTCTGGTTTTTATTGTTCATCAGCTGTATAAAAATCCTTCTGAAAGTGATTCCAATGATTATTGAAATGTTATAGTTACATTTATTGTTATAGCTTTCATCCTTGGTGTGAACATGCCACTGTGTCTCTCACTGAGTCACATGGACGTGTTACCTGGAGGGCCATGGGCTGAACGCTTGTGACTGTGGAGAGTGAAGTGGAGGACAAAGACGAGAAGAAAGAGAAGTCCACAGCAGAGCTGGAGCTTGTCTCTGTCACTGGAGGGTGAACTGCAGGCTAAAAAAATCAGAGCAGAGACGTTACTACTGCTATGACTACTAATAATCTCCTATAGTCATGGCAGTTCATATTGTACGCATATGTGTGATCGACTGTAAAGCAACTTCAATTAGTAGGGAAATGTTGTTTTCAGTAGATTTAATGTTACTCTTGTCATGTTTTACCTGCAAAGGGGTGTATGTTCTGTCTTTCGCTCTGTTGCTTTGGCATAGCTGACAGCGCCAGGTACCACTGAAAACAAACACATTAATACAGAGCAGTGATTCTCAACTGTTGCGCTTTTCCCCCCGCACAATCAAAGCGTACCAATGGTCCAAAGCAATTTTCAAACCCCACCACAAGATATAAGATATTTCCACCTGTATTTTATAATTATAACAAACTACTTGTTTTTTAAACAACCAAACATAACCAACAAGAAATAACAGTTATTTAGTGGATTCTTTTTATTTTTTATGTATGATTTTATGCATTTTTGTTTAGCGAATTTATTAAGTGAATTACTGTATTTTATTAAACTTTTTATTGTATCAATAAAAATATATCCATTTGGATAATTTGACATCATCCATAAAATTACAGACAAATCAATAATATTAATCTGTAATTTTAAAGATTTATTAATAATATTACACTTTTAATTAATAATATAACTCAGATTAATTGTAAGTCATCCTACTGCTCCAGGGAACGTTTTCTAGGCCCCCTAGTGGGTATTGGCCCTCTGGTTGAGACCCACTGGTGTCTAAAAACCACACTAAACTGGGATTTCAAATCTCATTTAAACCTGGAGATGAACATAAATCAGACAAGTAAATTTGTGACATTGAAAATGAACTGAAAATTTGGACAAAATTATTTTATATTTCATTTGAATTACTGGTGTTCTATGTAGATTATCAACACTGACTTAAGCTTGACACAGCTAAAGATGATGAGTGCAGTCATAGGTCAGCGCTAGGTTTGGTAGGGTCAGTGGCCTGTGCGTCACATGACTAACTGTACCTGGGTATGGAGGTAAGGGGCGGCACTAGGCAGGTGAGATGGAAGGCGCGAGGACATCCATCACAGCAGATGAGCTCCCCACCGTCTTTACATACGGTACATTCATCATCATTATGCTCGCCCTGAACATACAGTAGGCATCATAAATGTGATTTACCTATTGTACCAGGTTAAAATTATGACCGCTTTTGCCTATATAATTTTTTTCAAGTAGGTTTTTCAACATCTGTAATTTTCCATGAGTCAAACCAATTTTGATCACTTACATCCATGACTCTGGTGCTTGGCTCTCCCTGCTGGTGAGTATAGTTTTGTGCAGTCTGTGCCTTGTGCACTCCAGCTGTCTCATCCAGTTTGCCAGAAGAGTAGAATTCTCCTCCAACCTTGATGCATTTTTTGGCACCTCCTGCAGGAGAGAGCAGCTGAGACTTCTGTGCTGCCAAAGTGTTTACACTATCAAAACACACACTAAGAGCTAAAGCATTGCCTAAGTAAAGGCTTTCATCACAGTGTGTCAATACTGTATTAGTGTGCTGAGCTCACCAGACTCAATGACCTGCTGGATCAGAATCCCCTCCACTGTCCCGCAGCCAGTGGGATGCTCACTGGCAGACACAGTCACGGCCCTCTGGACTGAAGTAGATACAGCCTGGACGCCTGCATTTTGGGAGTCATATTTATTCATCTGCAATCTCATTCATTTACTATAATGCAGTCTTCTAATGACACAATTTACACAAATAAGTGATTACCGTTTCCCACTGAGACCTGAGAAAGTGCTGCACCATCTGTCTTTCTCATCTGCTTGCCTTTGCTTCCTGAAACAGTGAAGACACTGAGTTATCAGGACTGTCATGTTTGCAACTAGAACGGCCATACAAACTGACACGTGTTCCTTCAGATTATAAATCGTATTCGCCTTTTTGAATGTAAAATATCACGTGATTCTTGGAGAACCGATGAGGGCTTGCTTGCCTGCAAGCATCCATAAACATTTTTTTCCCTTACAAAAGATTAATTTGTCGAGACTACACTGCTAAGTAGTTTTAGTATTTTATGCGATGTTTATTTCATATGCATTTAAATGTCAGTCTTAGCCTAGGTAAACATTTTCCCCTTTGTTCGGCAGATCCTACAGCAGCGTGATGAAAACATAGGGGAATCTTTTTACTGAAGAACTAGCCTAACTTTACTCTCATTCACAAAATAGAGATGAAGGTGCAATTTGCCCTTGCGGTGTACAAAGCTAATTATTTAAATTTATTGTATATAAGCGACATAATATGTAGTACATGAAGGATAAAAGAATGAATAGTGTACTTGTTAAATGATTCGAACATCACAAATCACACTTTTGGAATCTTTTCTGTAAAAAAAAACATTTATGCAAATTTATAGTACTATTGTGTTATACTGGCATTAAATTAGGCTATAGAAAACTGTAAACGGCTGGCCACCGTAATCAATCTCGATATTATTTTGCTCTTTTGGGAAGCTATATAGAAACACTATCGTCGATTTTATATTTTGTTATTGGATCAAATAAAGGTAAGGTTATGAACAAACATTCTTCCAGTAATGTTAATAGAACGTTCATTTGAAGTTATCTGGTCTTTAGTAAATACATTATACATCATTTATGCTATGGGATGTTTTTTCTGAAACATTTTAGTTGGAGCAACTTGAGGGTGAGTAAATGATAACATAATTAGCATTTTTGGGTAAACTAACGTTAGCCATTTAATGTTATCTTTAACATTTACATAACCAAGAAAATCCATTTTTAAATGGATATTTTATAGATATAACAATATAATGTTTTCGTATTATGTATTGGGAATGTTAGCAATATGTTCTTATTCTTAGAACATATTTTTGTTAATTGGGAATTTGCTATATGAACAGAATTATGAATTTCTGTGTGTGTGCCAGTGTCCATACCTGAGCTGGAGGTTAAGGCTTTCTTGGTGTGGTGATGTGGCCGGTGGGTCATTTGTTTTTCGGCCAACCCTCTCTTCTTGCCTGACTGCAGCTCAAACCTGGGGTTCCCTGCATGTCTGGCCACTTGCTTTAACCCTGCCAAATCAGATTATCATCACTTAAACTGTAATTATTATCCTCCAACCTACTTATGTTTGCCAGACCTGTGTACTGTACCTTTGGGAAGGTTCATAACAAGGGTTTCCAGTTTTGGGTAACACTGCTTATTGTACTCTTTACAGAGATTGCTCCAGAATCCCTGGAGGACTGTGGCATCCTGGTCCAGTATTAAAGTGAGCAGTGAGTAGACAGCTTTGTGGATCCCATCTTTTTTCTTTCGCTCTAAAGTCTCCTTAAGTGTTAATCGGTAATAGTATTAGTTTCTTGTTTGAGCATTTAATGAACTATGATTACGCATATTTGTAATTATGCTGAGGAATGTAATTTTTATGAAAATGTTCACCCTTAGGATCTGTTCAGAGATTATGTCGTGATCCGCCAGCCCATACAGCAGTGGGAAAGGGTCATGGATTGCCATAGCGATCTCAGTCCTATATGCTCGTAGCTGTGAGCGCAGGTCAGACTCTCCGTAACCTTCCACCCTAGACATGCTTCCACAAGAGTCCTGCATATAGACCACAAACTACATTTACACTGAAATTCTGGCTCTGGTGTTCTGAGAGCACTAAATATATCTTCAGCTATTAATTAAAAAAGATTCAATTGTTTTATCATGTGCATACATAGTAATTAATCAAAGTAGAGGTCTTCAGCCTTTTTTAGAGAAGGGATCCCTTGTTATATATTATATCAAATGGAATGTTGCACTTTAAACTGGACTTATAATACAGTGACAGGCATATAGTATCATTTTCATGTATTTACATATTTAGCTTCCATTACTATTCATTAAAATAATGTAAAGAAAGTTTAAAAAAAGTCATTTACATTTTTTTTTAAAAACATTTTAATGCAGCAACAGCAACAAATATTTAGCTGAGCTTTAGTTTTGATTGAAATTAGCTTCTATTAATAATTGTTGAATTTTGGTTTATCCTTTTTATTTTTCTCAAAAATCAGTTAGAGATCAAATGGTAATTGTCAGTACTGCCGCAGACCTCCTGATGGTCAAAGACTCTTAACCTTAATAATTAAACACTATCAGTCATCATTCAGCCTTTAGAAATAATGGTACATATTGATTAGTTTCCTGATGTTAAACATGCTAAAAAATTAACATAGTACTTACAACAGATGCAGGTGATGAGGACTAGAGATACCTGTAATCTCCTAGCTGGTTTCCTTTTATTTGGTGTGATGGCTGTCAGTGATTGGCATTGGCTTTTTTGTGACTGGTGGACAAATGACTCTTGTGCTCTTGGAGCCTCTAGGGGCCATTGATTCATAGGACTGCTGTGATAAGTGGTGACATTGAATTTCTATTTATAGTTAAAACACAAACTTGCACCTTGTAGGCTGGTTAAATATACCTGCCCCTTATTTGTTCGCATTTATGCTCATTTGTGCGGTATGGCTTGGAAAGTCCACAGTTGGGCAAGAAACGATTTCTCAGTCATGTGAGCCTCTACTTTCAGTCACCTGTCTCTCCTGAGGACTATAGTTTCCACGCCAAGGGGAATCCCAATCTCTGTGCATCACAATAAATGCACTGGATCTGGATTAGCCATTAATGTTGCGTGGGAATTATTAATGTCTTTGAGATTTTCCAGCAAGGTTATACTCAAACTATAATGGACCTTTTTCACATTTCCGGGGTTCTGAGAAACGGAAGTCATCATAGTTTGGGTAAACGTCTGTAGTGATGAATGGAAACTACAACAAATTTATTTTGTGTTCTCATTTGCACCAATAGCATAAGAAAAAAAATCCACCTTGAAGTTTCTATGACTTTCCAAAAGTGGAAAAAATATCAAGAGATTGATTGCGTTGGTCAAAAGAGAGAAAGATGTCCAATTTGCCGTCACTTCCTTAGCCTTATTATTAGAAACACTCACATAGCAGGGATAACTCGTTTTATGTAATTAACGACCAAGGTAAGAAAACACCAAGTATAATGTTGAAAATTTACATTAAAGTTTTTAAAAAATGAAAATGCTAGATTTACAAAGTTAACAACTGTGGAAATTCGCCATCACAGTCTGTGAAAAGTGTCCATTGCTTTCAACTTTAAATGAAACATAACATTTGTCTTAAATTGTCATAAAAAAAATAGTGATTTTTGAAAATAGAAATTCATTAGATCTTAGAACTTTCTGCTTGGTTAAAAAAATTGTAATTCTTAGTTTCTTAAACTGCTGTATAAAATAATATCACACTCAGCATTGTAGCAGTAGACAGTTTGGTATTAAGACATGGATTTTATTGATTTTGATTTTTCAGACAGATGTCATGCTCATAAATGTACTTACAGAGTGAATAAAGAGCCAACTACACTGCTCTACACAACCCTCTGACAGATTCAATCTCCTCACACTATCAGCAGCAACTTCCTGTTTTACATACAACCGTTCGCTTGCACAGGACTGTTCTGCAATTTTTCTCGACCGCTGTGAATTGGCTAGATGGTGTGAATACAACAATTTCATCATAAATCCGTCAGTTGTCTGGCCGACCAGTCAGTGACCACCGTTCTGTAACATATGTGTTCTCAGGTAGCCATACAATGAAAGCTTTGCATTGTGATGCCACAATAACAGAAGGCACAACTAGTGTACAAAAGTGAAAGATGACAAAGCTAACAAGAGGAAACGGAGGCTTGAGAAATGTGAATGTGATAGATGACATATTCTGTGCCCTGTCAATGCAAAACTCATTAACCTCAGTCCCTACCCCCAGTTAATATCAGCGGCCCCTTAAATTATCCCAGAAGCTGAGGTCAAGCCTAGTACCAACAATTCAGTCACAGTTATTCCTCATGTCCATTTTTTTTTCAATTAATAGAATTACTGGCACCTAGAAAGAAACTCGCACTAACATTAAATATATTATAAATACCTAATATATCCTAAATTAATCTCTATACAATCAGTGGTGTTAATCAGTGCATTTATGTAAACAATTCAAAATGGAAAACAAAAACAAATACATTAAATATTAAAGATACTATGTTTCCAGAGATTCGTAAACAACTCGCATTTTTTTTTGAACGTACTGTTGCGATAACCAGAATATTGTGAGTGGACGACAGGTGAGTACATTCACTCTCAGCTCAGTGCTGTTTTAAAAAGGTCTTCATGTTTTAGGATGAAAGTGTTCGCCTACAACTAGCATTTAGAATTTTAATCTACACATCCATTCAGCATGTGCGGGAGACTACGAGAGCTTTACTACAAAGGATACGACAATCATTTGTCTGTTTCATCACTTTAGTATGTGGTGAACCATACATTTCCTTGTCAGAACCCAGAAGAAAGTGCATGTATTTGAAATGAAAATCTGTTGTTTCCTAAGGCTCACCTCAAAATCGCCTTTCTCACCCCAACCGAATGAATGACACTTATTTCATTCTTTTTAGTTCTAGTTGGCTGCAAATTACAAAATTATAATAAAAAAATAAAAAGCAACCCACATATTTCTGTAAAACATCTGAAAGGGGTTTAACAGGAATAATGTACTCTTTCAGGAAAAAAATTTGGTGGATGAGTAAAACAGTATAAGGCAACAGCAAAATGCCCAAACCATAAGTAATACTTTACCACCAGTGTATGGCTACAGGTGAGACCGAGAAAATAAAAGTGAAGCCCTTGTCATATAAAAAAAAACAACATTTGTACAAGTGAACATAAACCACGTCTAAATGATGGATGTTCACAATAATATAAATACTATATACAATACAGTACCGCCTGGCGGATCTAAAGTGTATACATGAAGCTAGCAGAAAAATCCATTGGTTCTTTGCAACAGTGCCACGGCACTTTAAAGGTTAACCGGGTTAGTACACACACCTCTCATGAAGGCTGGTACTGGATTAGCATGTAGGATGTACTGTATACACAGACCCACACTTTGAACAGGACCTCTCTCTTTTTTCTTTTTTTCATTTATTCTGAGTTCTTCGTTTCGTTACTATTGATGTGTATGGACCAAAGGACATGACCGATTCTAAAAGTTGTCTTACATGCATGCTATGGACGAAAGACAGTTACTCTGTCGCCCGTCTTGAATCTTAAACTCATTTTTTTGTGAAGGCATCATTTAGTGCTTTTTGTAATGTACAAAAATACAAAACATAACAACCAATAATCCACTCTGAATGTCCGAAGATGTTACACATGCCACTTCCTGTCTTATATGAATCTGTTAGCTAGTCACTTTGAATTACTTATGATATTATTTTGGCAATTAAACAGACAGTGTAGTTTTTTTTTTTGTTCTTGCAACTGAGGAATATAATTTTAGACCCATTCAGATGTAAAAAGCCTATATCCGATCATAAAGTTCAACTGGACGTGGACCCATAGGAAGCAACAGAACAAGCATGTGGTGTTAATGAAGGTCCGAACTGCTTTCTACTAACAGGAGCACCCACTTTCAGTGGCCGGAGGATCTGGCTGTTTGTCCAGCTTAATGTCAATCACTGGAAAAGGGTTGTGTGTCAAGGAAATCAAGAAAATAGTGTTGCCTTATTAAAATATTCAGCTCAACTTCCCAGTATTATTGTTATTTCTTAATACATTTATTTGATTAAATCTACCTTTTATTTTTCAAAACGAAATCAGAAAGAAAAAAAATGTCTATGTGTTTTTGGAAAAGGAACCAGACAGTTTGAAAAATAAGGTTTGATGATGTCAACTATAAAAAAGGATATATGTATGGCTATAAATTATGCACAATAAGACTAGGAACTTGGGTTAAGTAGGTTATTTTTTATATTATGATGACTTGTGTAATTTCTGTTTCACTAGTGGAATGGGAAAATAAAAATATCATTCAGTCATGAAACTCTAGATGGTGCAGGCTGACGGGTTGTTAATGTAACTGATGATATTCAGAGAGTTAAACGACTTGGCACAAGCTGATTGGTTCATGCTGCATATGCAGCCAATAAGCTTACTGCCTTGCATTTATATGGCTGGCTAGCATTCACTTGAGATTCCTGCAGCGCGCTTTCAGAGTTTTCTCTGAAACCCTCCACCTTCCCCAGCTCCACCTGTATAGATCTGCTATGGGTTATTTTATATGCTATTTGTGCAGCAGCAGTATTTCTTAAATACTCACGGCACCGTATCGCCATATGCATTGGCAGTAGCATGTTTCTGTACTTGCTTGCAGCAGCAGCAATAATCTACAACTACAGAAATAACCAACAGCAGCAGCAATTCAGCAGCAGCAGCAGCGTAGCAGATATATTGTACCAATAATGTACAAAATACATTAACATTGTCATATCCATCACCATGCTTAAATCTTCCGAGAGTTGTCATGATTGAAATATTGTTTTCGGCTTTCTAAACACTCTCCATCTGTCATTGGTCATACCAATAGATAGTCCCGCCCCAAACTCACAGTATTGATTGAGCTGATTTTGATGAAAGTTTTGATAGCACCACAGACACTGTGTTTATCAACCTACATATGGCTTAATTATTTAGTTTTATAATTTTGTCTCTGCATATTAACCTGGGACACCTTTTCAAAAATGACATTTATCTGCTTTAAATGTCATGCATTAAAGGATACTTCCTTCTTTGTTGTTATCATCCAGGCTCTCCATTCCAGGCAAAGCAGCAGCCACTCGCCGAAACAACTATTAAATCAAACAGAAAGAGAATGAAATCAGATTTTTTTTCCCAGAGTGGACTGGTACCGTTAAAGCCCTATGGGCAACAACTCTGGCTAAATCAAATCTTTTTAGAGCTTTCCATGTGTCATGTTACAGGGCATGATCTCAATTAAATTACTCTATTGGATCAAGTACATTTGCCATTAAGCAGACAATGTAGCGCTCTTAGACTCACCTGTTTAACGTTGCTGCCAGTCTTTGCACTAGTCTCGATAAACATCACATTCAGTTCTTTGGCCCGCTGCTCACCCTCCTCTATAGTGATTTGCCTATCAGAGCAAATCCCAACATAATGCGTTACATTTTTTATTAAATTTAAATGATAATTTTCAGTAAATTAATTGAAAAATAGAAAAATAGAAAGATGAAAATCTGATACTATAGTGACACAAATTAAGAATTCTAGCACAAAATATTGTATTAAATTTTAATATAAAAGACTACACCTCTTTTCTTCCAGGTCTGTTTTATTGCCCACCAGCATGATAATGACATCACTTCCCCTCTCTGTTCTGACATCATCAATCCATTTGGAGGTTAGCTGGAATGAATTGACATCTGGAAGAAGAAAAGGAAAAGTTAAATGCCTATTTCATCAATGGCAACACAAAAGCAGTTGCTTCTACATCACTTCATCGGTCAAAGTGTGTGTTTGAGGTGCTTACTTGTGATATCATACACCACCACAGCCACTGTGGAGTCTCTAATGTAGCTCGGGATAAGACTCCTAAAACGCTCCTGCCCTGCGGTGTCCCATAGCTGTAACCTCACCTGCAAAACAACACACAAGGCATATTTGTAGAAATAAAGATAGATTTTGATAGTTGCATTAAATATTAATATTAAATATAATCATTCATTCTAATTAGTTTCAGAGCTTCTTACAGTTCGGTCCTCCAGATACATGGTTTTTGATAAAAAGTCAATTCCAATGGTCGCCTGTGATGATAATAAGATTTAAAGTAAGATACAAAATAATATAGACTTATCTGGAAAACTCTTTGGTGTCTGTTCTAAAAGAACCAATAGCATACCTGATAAGTGTTGTCAAAACTGTCATACATGAACCTTGTTATCAGCGATGTTTTCCCAACTGTAAAACAAACCAACAAAACCAGGAAAAGATTCAGATTTTGATGAATCCCATGCATTGAAGTGAGTAATAACTTGTTTGTCCTGACCAACCCCATACACTGTGTTTTTAGTAACTGAATTACTTTACCATACTGAAACACATGCTGTCTTGACCTCCGTCCTTCAAATGACAGAATGTCATTTTAACTTCACTGTCATTTAGAGTTATGGCGACAGGGAAAAATGACTTAAAAATGCGGCAGTGCATGGAGCCACTGTGACAGCAGAATTCCCGAGTACACATTTCATACACTTAGAGGACTGCTCTTTTCAGGCCAGTCTGGTAAAGCCTGTTTGTCAGGCTGAGCCAAGATACTAAAATCACCAAACGGCACAATGCCAATAGTTATACTGGAGCTCATAGAATGAAATGGCATAATGGTTCCATTTTTCTGTGACTTCACTGGTTATTCTGCTGATGTCTTGAGACAAGATCAACCAAATCTGACCAGCAGAGAGCTTCAGGACCATGGACAGCAGAATACAAGTGGTCTTCTGATGATAGTCGGGACAGTCCACGCAAACCATGTCATCAGTTACTCTCATGTTGCTCCAAACCTGCATGACTTCCTTTCTTCAGTCTCATTATATGGGAAACAAAGATGAGTGGTGACTGAGAGGATGTTGGTTCTTTCCAACATCTCCTTTTGTGTTCCATAGAAGAAAGATGGTTTGGAACAACATGAAGGTGAGTAAATGATGACAGAATTTTCCGAAGCTGACATAAAATGGAAAAATAAAGGGAAAATAAATGTTTTTATATGCAGGTGTGGAAATATCCATCATCATATTCAGGCTGCATGGGAGTTATGATTTAGATAAGATCCAGAAAGCTGTCAAAGCTCATTTAGACTTAATTTGCAATTATCACTTATCACAATCTAATGCTGCTTTATACAGTACAGAGGGCCCTCTGTCTGTCTGACTGCCTGTCCATTTTTTCCCCATACGAACAGTGAATGATGAATACATAACCACTGTAGGAGCTATAAGCATTACTGGAAAATGTAAGACAAAAATATCTGAAGAACACGTGAACTTTACGGTGACGCCATGTTCAGTGTTATTATTTTCAATATTTGGATGTCCAATCATCAAATGACAGACATGATCTCAAATGCCCGTCTGATTACGTCTTCACAAACACCGACAGTGACAGTGTCACTGATAAAACCATCATCTGGCCAAATGAATAAACCACGATATCTAGTCATATTATACAGGCTGATCTTATGACTGCTCATAAAATGATGCATGAGGTTTTTATTTTTGCTCTGCTGAAGAATCCCACAGACACTGACTGCCAACCTGGGTGTGTCTCCAGTAGACACACGGGAAATGCAAAGCCTCTGCGCTTTTCTGTTTCATGACATTAAATCAGTGGATGTTTACAGGAAGACATGTACAAACACGGCGATATACATATGTCTTTCGATTAAATTATTTCATATATATCATTTGTTTTGAGCGATTTAGACTGCGCTAGAATAACAGCGATCAATAATATTAGCAGCCCTTCTGCTTCCAATGGAAAATGCAGGTGACAATCATAACAGAGTTGTTGAAATAACGACACGTTATATTCACAGATGGGTGTTTAGTAGTCTAATGACGCTGCATAGCTTTACATTTTCATGACTAATCAAAAATTAAACATATGCAACCGACTTGTTTGACAGGGAATCGATAGAGTGATTACATCGTTTGAAATGACACCACAAACAAGCGGGTACACAAAGACTCAGACTCAACAACATACTAATGTACTTCACGCATGTGTCGAAAGGTTAATGGGTTCGTCTAAACCCAGTCGAGGCAAACCCAAAGACTCACCGCTTTGCTCCCCTAAAAAAACAAGTTTGAATTTCCGTAAAGGGTTCCCAAAGTCGCTTCCCATGGACATGATTGCTTGAATGACACAGTCGGTATGGATTAATATGTACAGGTGGCACCAGTCTTGCGAGAATGCAGATGGACAATCTTCGGTCCCGAATCGATGGATATTGCGGTGCTGCCCTGCGATGTCAATTCTCCAGCCCTGTGCGCATGCGCAGCGGTGGCGATACGCCCGTCTGATATCACTGTGTGTTTACGGAAACGTCCCTCGTAAACTCTCGACGCACACTAAACCGCAGGCCAAGCATCCGTGCAGCAATGTTTGCATCTGCATCTCAAAGTGCAACACATATTTATATACTTTTAACGTTTATTTTGTGTCTTTTGCAGACACCCAAGGCTGCATTTAGACCTTTCTTGTGTACAAGTGAATACATCCTGTGAATAATAATTGAATGGAAAGTGTTCAACAACATGTTGCAAAACCTTTGTCTGTGTGCACATTATAATATAAATTTGATATTATAAAACTTTAAGATTTAGATTACATTTACATTTGTGTTGTTTTTAAGGTGACAAAATATAATTTATTCATTGTACTTTTATAGTAGTATTATTATACAGTAACTAATATAGGTTCCTTATATACAGAAACTTGCAGAGTAACTAATATAGTACAAGCAATTAAATGAGAATATTTTTGAGTTATGTGTGGGGTTTGCCTTTTTTGGATGAAAATGGTAGAGCACAGACTGGAAAATTAAGGAAGAGATTAGATTCACAGTTAAAACCAGCATCTCTTTAAGTACACAATTGGCATATATAAAATATGCAAATAATATCACACAAGCATGCCCTTTTGACCTATTGGACATAAATCTATAAATATTTCTCCTCCAGCACATTGTGTCCTAGTCTGATGAGATGTTAAATAAGGAGCATTGTTTCAGAGAGGGTAGCTACAGAGGTATTTGATGTTGATTTTAACATTTTCAGCAAAACAATAAATGACCAAATGAAAACAGAAGAGAAATCTTGTGCAACTGAGAATGACATTAAAATGTATCCAAATCAAATTGTAGACTATGTGTCTAATATTAGTGGTGAGAGATCATTACTGTGTCCTGGAAACTTTCGATGCATATCCTGACAAGTCTGTTTGTCTGCATGCAGACTCCTTCATAATCTACAGCCTGGGGCTAAAAAAAAATAGACAAGAAAACTAGGCTGTTTACTGGAGATAACGTTGACAATAAAATCACAAAAAAAATCCCTCAAAATGAATAAAATCATTTTTGTTTAGTAGTTTTATATTACTAAGCAATACTCTATGGGAACACATTACACAAGTGGAGTCTGTATATATTGACAGAAAGCATAAAAGTTCGGGTATACAATCAGATTACTGTACTTTAAGCATAAATAGTATGTAGCTTATATGAAATAGTATTATATAAAACATTAACATTTTGAAATGTTTGAAATACTGTTGCTGATAGTCCTTAAATGAAAGCAGCTAATCACAGCATATTATAAGAAAATAGAATGTTTAAATTTGTGTGTATTTACATTTTGTACTGTTAGTAAGGTAACAGATCTTGAAAATCCATGAAGTAAATGGTTTCTTCAACTCAGCATTTACTTGTCAAGATGTCAATTAGCATTGACGATGGATGTTCACAATAATATAAGTACTATATACAATACAGTACCGCCTGGCGGATCTAAAGTGTAAACCTGAAGCTTGCAGAAAAATCCATTGGTTCTTTGCATTAGCATGCCACAGCAGGAGTCATTTCCTTAGCTCAAGTTAAGGTTTCCTTGTTTGTGTAATGTGTATGTGTGTTTATCACAGTAAAGAAACCAAGCTCCCTGAAGGTGTTATAATATACACATTTCCTTCCTGCTTAATGTATTGAGTGATTTGTTGCTTTTATATAATGTAGATGTGTTATGTTCAGTGTTTTTCTGGTTTGGACTATACCAGAGGTGGCGAACGTCGGTCATGGAGAGCCACAGCCCTGCAGTTATGGTTTAACCCTAATCAAACACACCTGAACAAGCTAATCAAGGTCTGAAGGATTACTAAGAAGCTACAGGCAGATGAGTTTTTATTAGGGTTGGAGCTGAACTCTGCAGTACCGGAGTTCGCCACCCCTGGACTATACTATAGCACTACTGCTATATAACAAGTATGTTACACTCCATCCTATGCATGTTTCGTTAGCCCTACAGGGTGGTTTGAACATCCCTGCGGGTCACACACACATTTCACTCACCGCCATACATGTATATTTATGTACTGAACTCAATGTCGGTTTGTTTCTTGTGCAAAAAAAAAAAGTGTAACAGGAAGTTATAAGGGACTCAGGAATTAATAATCTCACGAAACAGCAATTTTCAAACAAAACAATGGTTTATTTATAAAAGAGAAAAGGCAAACTTAAACATTTGTGGAATGCATGGCTTTAAGACTCTTTTGGCCATGATCATTGTGTAATCATGGTATTTATTTAGATAAGGTTGCTGCATTACAAAGCACTTAATTAACATAAACATCTTTTTTGTAATTTTTTTTTATTAAAATAACTGTCAATTATATTATCTTCAGATACAGTATAAACCATCAATGCATTCAAAAAACTCAAATCAAACAACTCTGCTTCTTTCTCTTTCCAGAAGGTGAAACTGCGATCAATATATTTACAAATTTCATCATTACTAAACATTGAGAAATCACTGCTTCCATCTCTGCTGGGATGTCCTCCATCATTTGATACGGTATTCTCGAAGATAACCTGTGGCACGGCTTTAGAATTCTTCACGGATTCCTTAGATATCCCATTTTCTCTTTTCCCAAAGTATTGCATTTTGATGTCCTCAAAACCATCTTTCCACTCACGTCTTCCAGCCTCAATCTCCCTGAGGACAGCCCGGTGGAAGTCTCGGACCGTCTCCCAGGGAAAGTTCCCCACGTGGTCGAACACCTCAAAGGATAGCAGGTGCCTCATCTTACGCTCCTCAGCTGGGAGATCCTGCTCAAGAATGTGAAAATAGCCAAGCATGAACAAGTCAAGAGTCAAGCTGTCATAAGCAACAGGAGCACTGTCCACACGAGGAAGGAACTGCTTGGGCGAGTAAGACACATGCTTCCTTTGTAGGCTCCGGATCTGTCGTGATGGGACCCCTGAGGCGATGCGTTTCCAGTTGTCAATCATCTTCTCTATTGCGGTTCTTTGCCTGTAAAGATGATACAGTGATCTGTTTCCTGGCTCGGAGACTGGCGCTGTTATTCCTTCTCCTGTAAGAGTGCCAAGCTCTTGTTTCATCTTGGCTCGCATTGATATTGCATACGCAGGCCTTTTCCAAGTGGCTCAAAAAGAGGACAACAATACGCTCCTTTCGCAAGCAGGTGGTCTCCATCACTTTATTTGCATCTTTGCCTGGTGCCTTTTGGCACTTTATGCCACTGTCATTAATGTGATTTAGGTCAGTGCTTTGAGTTGGCTGCTCCTTACGATTTGTTGATGTAGTCCGTTTTTGCTGCCTTGTGTCTGATGTGTTGTTTAAAAGCCCAGAAAATGGGTAGATGTTTCCTATCTGACCCTCAAAGTTGGACCTCAGATTTCTCACAGAAACTCCTGATTGCTGGATCTCCATTTCCACCTTTTGCATTCGTCCCCTGATTGAACTTTGCCTCTCTGGCTGGTATGTGAATACCGATGCCAGATCTGTGTTTGGCATCTTACTTATCCCATCCTCACTGTTTGTTTCTGAGAGGTTTGTCAGGAGCAGTGACATGCTCTTTACTGTAGCGTCTGGACCACTCCAACACACAATATATATTTTGTTAGCTAGATTTCACAAATACTTTGTAACACCCCAGGACGCCAGAACAAGACCCTGGTTTCATGGTAACCCGATACATTTACAACCTTATGGAATGCGAGCAGACTCTCAGCTGCATTATCCAGAAGCAAGAGGCACAAATGCACAATAGAAATGGACTTTTCTACTAATTAATTCATAGGAAAACCTTCTTTGAATGAACACCCATTTTCTTCAGGCCATTGTGTATATTATTGCTGTGTTGTATTTAATCTGTTGTATTATAGACTATTTTTATGCATGTTATGATAGACCACTAGTTAGTATAACCTCACCTATTTCATGTCTAGTTTCTATGAATTCGCCTTCTTATGATCGAAACAAGTGTGTATATTATATGCTGATACCTATGCAACATATTGATGTTCTAAGAATCGGTACTAATTTGTGCCTCAACACTACAGCGAATTACATATGCAAAATACCCTGAGTAAAGACAAAGAGTCATAAAAATCCCCAGTATTTCCAACCTCCCGCTTGGGATTCAGCCTTCCTCATTGGCGAAACCATCTTGAGAGGCGTGAATCTCTGCAGGGTTTAAAAGGCCACACTCCATGTGACCAACCCCAGTCGATGGTTCGGTCAGAAGCTAAGATGCAAGATGTGCAAAAACGCTTCAGGATACCAAAAGCATTTGTGCCAGGCCTTTCTGCGGCCTAGTCCTTTCATTCATCAAGTGACTCTGACTCAAAACTGGTTCTTTTCACCGACCCAAATTCAGCAAAGATCAACTGGAAACCTTAAGATTTGCATCAGGAATCTCTTTAAGACCGCCGAGACTCGCTAAGTATCAAACTTAGTCTTATTAATTGATACATTAAGTATCAGTTACACCTTTTTACAAAGGTGTGTTTGAACTCAGAATCTGACGTATCCCTGAAGGCTTTGATCTGTTGAATATACATGCAAAGTGTTCCATAAAATCCATTCGTTATGCCGCTTTCTATGCTGAGTTAAACTTTAACCCTTGCCTATACCAACTGTATGCGTGTGTGTATGTGTGGTGTGTGTATGTGTATGTTAGACTAGTTTATGTGTTTATGTAGTATGTTCGACTAGTTTAAGTGTTTATGTAGTTAAAAAAACCTTACTTGTATCACACTTGACATTGTTCAATGTTTGCTCATAACTGGAGTCCCTAACATGCAGATTTACGTTACAAACTTATAGAATTTTACAGTAAGAAGGTTATTTCCTTTAAACAGGAAATTAACGTTCTTAGATTTGACAAGACGGTTGACCCTGAGTGGGCAGCTAAATATCTACAGCGGATCTAAAATAAGAATAGTTAATTATAAACTAGTTATGGTTAATTATTCATATTTCCCATGAGTTGATTAGCTACAGATTGGTGGAGAATGCGGGCATGATAAAACGAAAGTTATGAGTTTAAACACTGGCAACTTAAAAGTGTGTGCTTGATAGCCCAGGTTAAAATAGGACGTGACTTCAGATGCCCGGTTGTGTCCCTATTTGCTGGCTTGTTAAAATGCATATAAAGTAGGGGCTTGAATTGGTACCACTATTATGATTGAAATAGTCTTTATGTATTTCATGCTTAATGACATCGGTGTAAGGTTAATCTGATTTTAGCACAGAAACCCTAATTTCAGTATTAAAGCCTAAATCTGTCTTGACAAAGCGTAAGTCTGAATCTCAGCTCAGCGGCATGTCCAAACTGTACCATAATGTAATATGCTTTAGTGAAGAAATCACAAAATTGCAGTATTGTTTAAATTGTTTCTTTGAAGAAGAAATCTCAGTACAGTTATATCAAGGTAGATGTGAGCGCTGCTCCCCTTTCTACAGATAAAGGCTTAAGTTTATAATTAGAGATTGAAGCAATTCATCTACACTTTGACTGTATATATATTAGCCGAGCAACCTGGTGGTCATTACTTTGTTTCACTCGCTGAGTGAAATTAAATGTGTAATACTGTACTTTAGTACTCATTTGTGAGGCAAACATAACTACATATATTTTTAAACCGGTTTTAACTTACAGTAAACACGTTTTGTAATTCTTTAAACAAGTGCAAGAAGTTTATTGTTGCATTAGAGAAGCACTCACCGAAATGCTTAGGTAATGCAACAAGTCTTGAAGGCTGAAAGCACCACGTTCTAAAACTATGACTGTTGAACATAGACAGACATTAAACTGCGTTAAGTACACTGGCATGCATTGGTTACCGTGACAACAACTTGTCACAGGAAGTGCTAACGTCACATAGCACAACACGCCATGTTTGTAAACAAACCATTTGAAGCAGCTAAGCTAACACGACTTAGCATCGTTTCATCTTAGGCTAAGCTACCGAATAGCTTTAACAATTAGGGGTTAACACTCTTTAATTGAAGCTTTTAAATACAGATGTGTGTGTGCAGTGTGAAGCAATTTGAATTTAACCTAATCCTTCGTTTCTGATTTTTCCATTTCTCTTACTTCTTTTTCTATGTTTCTCAATCTTAAATTCGTCTCAGCGAATTTAACTATCAAGATGTATCCTTCCTGAATGCTATTGCTCAGTTACTAGTTAATTAAATATAAATTTAATTAAATCTTAACTGTCTATCGAGGAAAGACTCATTAAGGTATTGGGGTGCTGTTAGTAACACACTAATCACTAGTGCTGCTATTTGTTCCTAATACCAGAATGATTACCTTGTTTTGTTAATAGCAGTCAGCTAATTTTAAATCCATTTACATGTTATGCCCCCTTGATGTTCTCTCTGAACCTCAAAAGGAACCAGAGACATTTCTATTTTTGATTTGTTTATTTTCAAAAATAATCAGCATAATCTGAATAGAAATGCTCTGCTTTTCCTTCTGCTTTTCCCTTTTCTCCTTTATACCTCAGAGATTAAGCCTGTTGGGGAACCGTCAGAAAATTCTGAGTGATAATTTGACAATAATTTGACAGTAGTCTTAAGTCATCAATCAAAATCCTGTTTACGCCCTTTTCAGCAAAACATATGCTGACAAAAAAAAAAATATTTTAGCATTCACACTCTGTTTTGATCTTGTAGTAGTCTCTAGCCCTTACTCTCAACACCAGTGTGTCAAAACGTTGCAGATGCTCAGACTAACTGCCCAGAATGCAGAACAAAGAGGGCTGGCAAGGCGTCGTGAGGAACACCCCCTTTAACCAGGCCCGACGACCACCTACTGAGCAGAAAGCAACTGGACACAGAGAGAAGAGAACCTCAGACTCATGACTCAAGCGAGAATTATGGCTACAAAAAGCTCACCAAGGTAATCATCTTCCTGGCCCACAACCTCATGGGTCTGAAACAGGAGGTAAATGATCTCAAGCAACAGATCACAGCGGTAGCCCACAAGGACCCCAGCAAAATGGAGTTACAGGAGGAAATCAATAGATTTAAAAAGGCTCTGACAGCTGCTGAACAGCAAGAGCACCTGGAAAAGGCAGCCAGAAAGGACCTGGAAAGGAAACACCCACACAAAATTACTATTAAAGCAGCAAATTCTGAGCTCTTAGACAAAGTTGCCAGAATTGAGACTCTGATCCAGCAGCTGAACAACACTCAAGACAAACTTGACATGGTCCAAAGAGAACTCAGGTACTCTTATAGGCTGCAAAAGGAAACACAGTGGGAGAAACACCCTACTCCTGCATCCTCACTCAGCAGTGCAAACTCCCTCAGGTGCACGAAGCTACGAAAGGGGGAGCCAGCACTTTCTGCTTAACAACTCAGCAGACAGAACCATAATACCTCCGGCAACCACAGAGAGGAGGGGGTCCCTTCAAAGCATCCCTGCAGCAGCGCATGATGCGACCCCAGAAACTTTGACAAGCTAACCAGAAAACAATAGTTTCCTACTTTATGCAGTACGAGCAGTAATTTAGAACGGTGGAGTCGTTTTAAACATTGCTTGCAAGCAGACCCAATAATCAACCTTATGTGTCTGTTTCATAAGTTAGTAACTTCTTCTCCATGCGCATACCAGTTCCTGATCAAAACCAGATAAAAATTATAGTTTGAATGCGCCTTCCAACAAGCAGTAAGAAGTTTTCAGTGCTATAATGGGTTTAAAATCGTACGATAAGAAACTAACCTGATTTTAGGGAAGAAATCCTTATTTCTGTGTTAGTAGAGCATAAGTCTATTTCCTGACGACGAAATCTCGGGATTAGCAGCTCATATAAATGTTACCAGAATAAATCGGTCTGATTTTGGCGAAGAAATCCCCTTCTTCAGTACTGTGTAGGTGATCTGAGCGATGCTCCTCATTTCACTGATTTAAGGCCTTATTATGTGTTATGTATCATTGTATTCATATCGACCCACTCATGTGAAACATTTACGTAACTCTTATACATGCGCGCACCAGGTTCTGAATATAATCAGATAAAACTATAGCTTGAATGTGCCTTCATACAAGCAGTAGAAAGTTTTCAGTGCCATAATGTGTTTAAATCGTACGATAAGAAAATAACCTGATTTTAGCGAAGAAATCCTAATCTCTGTTGTTAGTGGAGCATAAGTCTATTTTCTGACGACGCAATCTCAGATTAGCAGCTCATATAAATGGTACCAGAATGAATCGGACTGATCTTGGGCGAAGAAATCCCCTTATTCAGCACTGTGTAGGTGATCTGAGCAATACTCCTCATTTCATTAATTTAAGGGCTTATTATGTGTTACGTATCATTGTATTTCATTATGATTCGCTCATTTGAAACATTTACGTAAAGTTAATGGTGTTATTCTAGCGTAGATAACTTCGAATCCACCATTGCCTGTGAAGTGAGTGTGCTGTTTTGAGTAATGAATGAATGTGTACGGGACATGCATGAGTTTCCCAGGCATGCTCACAGCAGTGCACGTCTGCTCCACCTGCACCTGTTGTGAGCTTGCATTGGTCTCCTAGAAACACGTGACCCCGGAAGTGTGAGCAGACTCTTCCGTTAATCTGACAAACAGCATTCACTTCACAGACCTGTGTGTCAACAAAGAATTGAGTGTAACTAACGCTAACTCTTAAGCTAAACCCTTTACCTCAACTGCTAGCTGTTAGCATATGACTAACACTAGATAGTGTAAAGTGTAACTCTAACCAACATCTCTCTCCTCTCTCTCTCCCTCTCTCTAGCCGTCACTCCTGGTGTCACTTCGGTGATGCCATCACAGGTCCCTGTGGGATCCACCCACATACTGGGTTTTACTTGTGTTATTGTTTATTTTTTATTTTAACTTTTTTTTTTTATTTTATTGCATTTATTTACATTTGTGTAGCACAAATGTACCAATTCAGCGAAATTGATTTGTATTAAATTTGAGAATTAATTAAATCAAATTTTTATTTATTTTTTATTTTATTCCATTTTTTATTTTTATTTGTTATTTTGTTTAATTACTTTCCCCTTTTAATTTCCTACAGCTATTAGGACCTTTTTTTATTTTATTTATTTAATTTTTTATTTTTGTTTTGTTTTGTTTACTTGTACCTTTTTAGTATTCACCCTCACCATCGCTTTTTGGATAGGATTACAGTCGTTCGAGCAACTGTTGTTTCCTTAGCGGGTTATACAGGTTATTAGTAGCATAATCCCTGTTTCCTCTCTACTTCTCCTCACGCCTCAGTGCCAGGCCTAATACGTTGAAGGGCAGCTACCATTCCAACACAATGTAGGCTAACATAAAACTAGAAACCATTCCCACTGTTTCTTTTTCTTTTGACGAGGTATTTGGTGGGTCCCTGCTAGTTTAGCTAACAGCCTAACCCTAGGGTTATGAAGTCTATTGCAGCATCACACACAAGTGAAACCTGCTTAGCCATATCTCTTAGAAACAAAACTAAAATAGGTAAAAATTCCTTTTTTTTTTTTGAGTTCATCTCACTTTATGTCAGTTTCATCATAGTGACCAAACCCGTGAACCATAAGTAGTATAGCCCGGTCATCAGCTGACCCCTGCTACGGCCCCTCAACAAAGTTACTCAAACTCTTCCTTTGTGTTCACGAAAACAAAAACATAGCACCCTACCTCACTATCTGACTCTCACCAGCTATTCATACCTTACACGGCTTACACAGCCGTTCCCCTTAGAGATAGTGTAACACCTCTGTACGTACCTGCATTTGCCTTGTGTCTCTCTCTCTCTGGTGTTCCCACAAGTGTGCCAGTATGTCGCAGACATTCCACAGACATCCAGCCCTGGCAGCTCACCAGGACCACCTGGACACTCAGTAGAGCACTGTAATGGACATCATACAGCTCAAAGCAGCCAACGACCTGCCATGGCAAAGAAAGGAACAGCGAGACTGCGACATAAGCGAACACTTGACCAGCATCTTCCTCTCCTCGGCCCACACCCTCAAGAGCCTCAGACAGGAGGTAAATGAACTGAAACTGCAAGTCACAGAATTCTGCAGAAAACTGACACCTGCTCAGCGAGAGAAAGCACAGAACGGATGCAAAGAACCTCACCGAATGGTGCGACAGAAAGAAATCACCAGTCTTCACAGAGGCTCTAACAGCTGCTCAACACCAAGCGCCGCTGGAAAAAGCCATCACACAGGACTTGAAAAGAGAACTGTTTCACACAAAGTCACTCTTAAAACAACATATGTGGAACTAAATGAGAGAGACACCACATCTTAGGCCTTACAAGGCCACCTGCATACAGACAGAGCTGAGTTCCAAACCCTGACTCAGCAATTAGAAAAGAGCTTGACTTGGTTCAGAAAGAATTTAAACAGTCCTACCGAATGCGCATAGACTTAAGCAAAAGACAGCCGGCTGAATATCGGTCGCCAGCAGTGCAAGCCCTCCACGCCTGTGCACAGCTACGAAAGGGGGGAAAGGGAGCCAAAGCCTTCTGCTTGACACTTCACAAGTCAGCTCCCTGAAAACCTCTGCAGCTGCAACAAAAAAAAAAATTTCAGGCGAATCGAAGCAACGCAACGAGGTGAATTCAGTGTCACAAATGAACTGAAATATGCTTGCAGACCACAAGGCGAACAGATAGGGAAAACACGAAACAGAACTTCCCCTGGCCAGCAGGCCCACCCCCGCAGCCAAGGGTTTGAACCTGCGAGGGGGGGGCGAGAGCCCACTCTTCACACGTCACCAACCAGCAGCCACAAGGGGGTGGGGCAAGGACCTTTCCAGGGGATCACTGCAGACACACACACCGTGTGACCCCACAGACCCCAACGAGCTGGCCAGAGACAACACATCTGGCAACCTAAATACTCTCAGACCCAGAGTCTGAACACGGACTGATCGCTGCCCCAGACACCAAGCAGGGCCGGCGTTGAAACTCCCCATGCTTACTACCACAGACTTTGACAAAATTACTCCAAAGCTCACAATTACCCTGAGATGGCGGAGGACACCAGCTGCAAGAATTCATCTAGGCATTAGGGCCTGCCGCACAATGCCTAATCAACAGCTGTGTAACCTGACACAGAAGGCCTTTAACAAGCACAAGGCCTCCACTAAAGGTGTTTGTCAAACCCCACTGAGTCTGAACTTCACAACTCAGAATCCAAAGCGGGCACCAGAAGGCACCCAGCATTGCCACAATGCAAAACCCTTCTACAGAAAGCCCCTAGCCAGAAGAGGACAGAGCCATCACCATGGCAACAGACCCAGGTTCCAGACCAACCACTGGGAAAAACCATGGAAAAAGGCATCCTCATCCTGCAAACACCACGGTATGTCCAACAGCAGTCCACCACAACATCCTCCTCCACACAACGGAGGCTACACAAGGACAGCTGGACACGCCTACTTCTGGGTTACAGGAGCTGCTGACACTCGAAAAAAAAAAGCTCCTTGAACAAAACTCAACTAAAGAGTACTGAGAAGGACAAACCTCTGAATCCTTGCCTGCTGCAACACAGCATCAGGCCCCTCCAAGGGAGGAGCATCCCTTGAAACCAGTCGACACCCCAGAAGCAGCCAGACAACGTTGGATTGAGCAACGGGCCCACATGCCCAACAGCGAAAGCTCTACCAACACAACTCAGGCAAGCTCAAGTCGGTGCCACCACAAGAGCAAAGTGACACCGCAAACATCAGATTTCTAGTGACGTTGAGCAAAGCAGAGAGCTCACAACCACCTGCCGCTTTCCTGCCATCATCACTAGGTCAGTCGGAGATTCTCTGCACACTACGGAATCTCCATAACAGTTCCGGCAATCCCTGGAGCCACCTGCACTCTCACCAGTGAGAGACTAACCCAGCTGTCCCACATCATGGGCACCACAGATAGCCTACTGGCTAACAACATCAACAAAAACATCCTACCCGGACTAACTCACTTCAGGATGACAGGTGACACAGCCTCGACACCTGCTGCATAAGCTCGAGTACCCACACCTTGCTACAGCCTACATCACCACAGCACACCACCTGACAGCATCCATCACGGCACCAACAGCCAAAAAGCCACCACTGGCTCCCAGCCGTGAGTGGCAGGTGTGTGTTCGATTGTTCTGCACCTTGACATCGCTCGTGGTTGTCTATTCTATGGACAACAACGTTCGAAAGGGGGAATTTGTAGCGTCTGGACCACTCCAACACACAAAATATATTTTGTTAGCTAGATTTCACAAATACTTTGTACCACCCCAGGACGCCCGAACAAGACCATGGTTTCATGGTAACCCGATACATTTACAACCTTGTGGAATGCGAGCCGACTACTTAGCTGCATTCTCCAGAAACAAAGGGACACAAATGCACAGGAGAAATGGACTTTTCTACTAATTAATTCATAGGAAAACCTTCTTTGAATGAACACCCATTTTCTTCAGGCCATTGTGTATATTATTGCTGTGTTGTATTTAATCTGTTGTATTATAGACTATTTTTATTCATGCTTACGATAAACCACTCATTCATATAACCTTACATATACCGTGCTTAGTATCTATGAATTCGCCTTCTTATTATCGTTTCTTTGTATTATTTTTTGAGCAAACAAGTGTGTATATTATATGCTGATGCCTATGCAACATATTAGTGTTCTAAGAATCTTTATTAATTTGTGCATTCACACCCAAGCGATTTACATATGCAAAATACCATGCTTACAGACAAAGAGTCATAAAAATCCCCAGTATTTCCAACCTCCCGCTTGGGATTTCAGCCTTCCTCATTGGACGAACCCATCTTGAGAGGCGTGAATCTCTGCAGGCTTTAAAAGGCCACACTCCATGTGACCCGCCCTGTCGGTGGTTCGGTCGGATGCTAAGATGAAGATGTGAGAAAAACGCTTCCGGATACCAAAGCATCTGTGCCAGGCCATTCTTCGGCCTAGTCCTTTCCATTCAACAAGTAACACTGACTCAAACTGGTTCTTCTCATAGACCCGAATTCAGCAAAGATCTACGGGAAGCTTTAAGATTCGCATCAGGAATCTCTTTCAGACCGCCAAGATTTCTGGATTAGTATCATTGTATGACTTTGAGTTTTAGTCTTATTAATTGATACATTAAGTATCAGTTACATCTTTTTACAAAGGTGTGTTTGAACTCTGAATCTGACGTATCCCTGAAGGCTTTTATCTGTTGAATATACATGCAAAGTGTGCCATAAAACTTCTTTATGCCTCCTTCTATGCTGAGTTAAACTTTAACCCTTTCCTATACCAACTGTATGTGTGTGTGTGTGTGTGTGTGTATGTGTATGTTAGACCGGCTTAATGTGTTTATGTAATATGTTAGACTAGTTTAAGTGTATATGTAGTTAATAAAACCTTACTTGTATCACACTTGACGTGTTCATTGTTTACTCATAACCGGAGTCAATAATCATGCAGATTTACGTTACAAACTTATAGAATTGTACAGTAAGAAGGTTATTTCCTTTAACCAGGAAATTAACGTTCTTAGAATTGACAAGACGGTTGACCCTGAGTGGTCAGCTAAATATCTACAGTGGATCTAAAATAGGAATAGTTAATTATAACTAGTTATGGTTAATTATTCATATTTCCCCATGAGGTGATTAGCTGAATTACATATTTGAGATACGATTGGACACAAAGGAAGAGGCAGAGATTCCATGTTTGGGAGCTGCTGGCACTGGGTGTTGACGGTGATATTAATGATGGGAGCAGGAAGGATGGTCCTGAGTTCCTCCGCCAGTCGAGCAAGCTCTAGTTCATAGGCCTGGCATTGTTTCTGAAGGGAGATAGTTTCAATCTGTCCCTCCAACTAGACCAGGTCATCTTCAGTAAGCAGTTCTCCAAAGGGGCCCAAAATGACATTGGGGACTTGGGAAAACCTCCAACCATCCATCTCGATGTGTTGGTCACTGTTGTCCTGTGTAAGAAAACAATTCTTATTGTAATGTTGTATGACATTATGCAAGGACTTTTATGTTGGAAGGGTTGAGAAGTTTACTTTTCTGCTGTGGATATCTTCGTCCTGCAGTCGAGCCTGAAGCTTGCGCACCATAACCTGCCTCTTCCATTCAGCAATGGGCCTCCCCGAAACACCACCAACACCCTTTATTTTTTAGGAAGGGCAAGTTAACAACAGTGCTAATCTTGTAAATACAATTACAGATGAAAATGTTAAAATGTTAATTGATGAAGAGTTATTTGATTTCTTATGATTTCAGCATTAACAAAAATGAGATTTATGAGCTCTGGTTTCACAACAAATGCATTTTTTTTATTAATATATAACATGATAAATACTTGCTTTAATTTTAAACTTTCTTATTAACTAAACTTTTCAAATTTATAGTTTTTTGATATGATTATTGCAAGTTTTATTGTATAAATCAGCACTGAATTACATTACTATTGGCATGGTTTTAAAAGGCTACATAACCTACAACAACCAATCAGTCTATAGGTGTTGGGGGGGGGTAATAAAAGGATATTGCAGCTCTTTCTCTCAAATTTGTCAGACAAACTTTATTTTTCGCAAGTTTATATCTCAAAAGTTTGAGTTAACATTGCAAATAAGTTATTTTCTCAAAATTGCTTTAAATATTCAGACTTTTTTCAAAATTGCAAGTTTATTTATCTTTGCAATTCAGAGAGTTCACATCTCTCAAATCTGACTTTTTTTTTTAATTCTGGTAGCAATTGTGATTTCAGGATGACTTTTTTAAAGGGGTCATATGATGCTTTTTTAAAGATCATGATTGTAACAGAATATGTTGACATGCTTTATGTTCAAAAAACACATTATTTTTCAACTTACTGTACATTATTGTAGGTCCCTCTATGCCCCGCCTTTCTCAAACGCCCTCTACCCGACAAACGCAGTCTGCTTGATTGGCCAGCTATCAGTGTGTTGTGATTGGCCGAATACCACAAGCACTCGTCGGAAATGTAACGCCCCTTACCATAATCGCGAGCTTCATCTTTCAAAATAAATGCAAAGACAGAGCCCGAAAGGGGAACAGAGTCGCGTGACAGACACAGTGATGAAGCTGGTATGTGTTTGCAGTACACAAGCCAGGGTTAAGACAGCTGACTCCACTGTGATGTGGACCCCCGTCTCTCTCTCCTCTCTCTCTCTCTTCTCTCTCTCTCCTCTCGCGCTTCTCTATCTCGCTCGCTCGCCACACACACACACACACACACACATGCGCAAAACTCCGCATTTGAACAGACAATAGCAAATACTTAAACTAATAAACAAAACATAGCTGATTCAAAGCGCCAGATTGTCATAGCAAAGTCAGAATTACTCCTAGGTTCACGAAACGGTCGTCCAAAAAAATGCATTGCTGTTCTGTTGTAAGCAATCTTAGATTCCTAAATGCATCTACTTTCGGAAGGCCAAAATAAAGTGCTTTTGCTTTCGACTAGAAACACACAGCGTCTCACTGACATGGCTGCTTCAACACTAACTGCGTTACTGAAACCACGCCTCTTCTTTGCGTGCACATTTGGGCGGCATTATGCTAATATTTCCACATAGTGAGGTAGATATGTGGGGGCTCGTTAGAACGAGACGTTTTAGGGGGTGTGGCAGAGTCTTAACTTTGATAAAGAATATCTCTTTGGTTGTGAGACTTTAGTCTTTGCAACTTCAGGGATCTTATTATGCACCAAGAGCTTGTAACACTCCAAAGAGAAAGGAAAACTTGAAATCGCATCATATGACCCCATTAATACTGAAGCTAGCACATACATTTATTGTTTGTCCAGTGAAGACCGCTGTGATTCCTGCTTGTCTCATCGACCTCATGGACTTATGGGACAAACCTGTCTCCTCATCCTCAAGGTGTTTCCTCATGTTGAATGAAGTTACAACTATACACCAAAGACAGAGAGAATTAGTTAACTTTAGATATTCAGTTTATTTGTGTTTATTATTGAAGTTGACCTTTTTGTCAGTTAGAAATCTGTAACGGTTACAGATATATAGTCTCGCCTGAGCCGAACACATGCAGGGTCATGCACTCTCACCTGTAGAGGCCACTTGCATGTGCTGAATGGTTCCAGCTCCAGCTCTCTTAGCCTGTGAGGAGGACGGTAATGTGGATGAGTTATCCAGATATGTTGGAGAGGGACGAGGCTGGGGAGGGACTTCATTCACCGGCTGCTAGGAACACCAAAACAGCCAAAGCGATTAAGAAAAGGCGTGTCCTGTCCCATTTGCTTAAATCAGTTCATGATTAAAAATCATCACCTTGATATTTTCCATCCTGCCACTATGTCCGAGATCACAGGACAGGTCCTTAATATCCTGGTGTGAGTCAGCTGTGCTAAACAAGGTCCTTTCCTCCTCTATGAGAACAATATCTGCAGACTGCTGAAGTAAAGTAATGAGAACAGTGATTTCCTACATTTAAACTCAATTTCCTTTTAGTAATTGGCACAAAATACAGGTCTTGAAGCATAGTGTACACCCTGATCTGTCAACCGCCCCCAGTGAAGGGAAAAAGTCATGAGAAAAGTGAAACAGGAGCTCAAACTGTTTAATATAACAGACCTCTCACTTAGTTAACAATAGAAAACTGCCTATAGATTTCAGTCATCTGATCGGATGGTTCAAATGACCCATACCTGCAATTGCAGTGATTGACTTCTCTTATGGCCACTTGTGAACTCTGTTCCTGCTGTTCTGTATTTTTTCTGTTCAAACAAAGCTCTCTAAGTTCTTTTTTAACATTAATAATAACATGTGCCATACATTGAACAGCAGAAAATTAGGGAACATAATTAACCTTGGCATATGAGTCTGTTGACACATACTGTACACTAACGTTAAAAAGTTTGGGGTCAATAAGATTTTTTTAAATAAAGTAATACTTATTTATTCAGTAAAGATCAAAATGCTCATTTATAATATACAAAATAACTCTTTTCAAGTTTCTATTTTTCAAAGAATCCTAAAAAATGTATCACATTTTCAATAAAAAAAGCAGCACAACTGTTTTCAATAAATAATAAGAAAATACAGTATTAAAATTATATTTTAAGTATCATGTGACACTGAAGACTGTAAATGGCCTTCAATTGCATTTTTAAATATATTAAAATAGAAAATGTGTTTTTAAATTGTAATAATATTTAATAATATAACTGTTTTTGTAGGTTTTTGAATCAAATAAACACAATATAGTGAGCAGAAGAGACTTCTTTCAAAAACATAAAAAATCTTAACAACCCAAACTTTTGAACGTTAGTGTACATATGTATTCAGAAACCATAACACAGTTTGGATCGTATTAGTAGTAGTGTTAGTAGTGTACTAGTAGTGTTACTAAAGTAGTAATGCAAAGATAAAGCATGTGTGAGTTGACTGTAGCACTTAAGAGCAGCATCACAAAGACGGCTAAGTCTGAGCATGCTCAAAAATATGACTTCAAATACTAAATGAGGCTTCACACACTATAGATTATGCATAAGCTGTGTATAATAAAATGTATGATATTTAGGGGCTAATTTATTTATTTTAACAAAATTTAATTTAGTTCTCAGCGCTAAACATGATGAATGTGTCAGTGTGTGTGTTTCCATCAATTACCTCATTACTTACTCGCACTGTTATGACAAAATATTTTTAGTCATACTTTTTATATGGTCTTTCATGATAACATTCAATTTTAAACTTGTTTCTTATTCCATAAGAAAAAAATAAATGGAAAATAATTTTCTATATGCTCAATATTTTCCCAAAGGCAGTTGTATTTTTACCTGATATTGATTTTACAGTTTTAGTGTTAGACACCAAACTCTTAAAGCATATGAATCCTCGAACCAAGAAGCAATACACTATACTTGAGTTATTTTGAAGGCTTTTTCAAATATCTTTTTCTAGGCAGAGTTTTTTCTACCAATTTATATACATATTTAATTAATACATTTCACATCATAAAACAAACCCATGCAATGCTGCAGGTTTTTTCTTTTTTCTTCAGAAAAGTAAAACAATGATGTTTATGTTTTTTATAAAGTAATCTGAAATGACTTCCAGTACACGCCTTTTCCAGTCAAGTCTTCACAAGTCTAACAGCTGCTGAGTGTATTGAAAGCAGCCACAATCACATCAGACCTCCAGCCATCCAGTGGCCAAACGCTTAAGGGTCAGCACACTACAGTGAGCTCAGACAGGAGGTCTTCATAGTAAAGTATGAATAATTAAAGAATGGGATTAGGTGAACCGTTTGTCTTTACAAGTTTAAACATCTAAAGACTGCCACACATTCCTCACTTTTGTGTTTCTCACATTGAACTAACACTACAGTCACATAACGCTATTTGCTGTTCTGAATGTCTTGGACTGTGGTTAGAGAATTACTTCAATTCCACAAAAGGGCAAAGATCAAAGAACAGGGCTTGATGGCGAATCGATACACGTACATGGACAGACAGTTCTAATCTCTATTGAGGTGTCACATTAGTATCTAACCCTAACTGATTTGCCGTTACACAAATTTAAAGGCGCTTCACTTAATACCTCTCTGTCTGTCACATGCACCTCAATCGACTGTGGAGCAAAGAGGTCAACACACATCAGTTACACAGACCATTAGATATGCAGCAGAAACAGATCAGGCAACTCTAGTTAAGCATTAGATCACAACAATTCTATTCATTTACAGGCAGTTCATGCAGGGTCTTTATTATATTATATTATATTATATTTACAGGGATAGTTCACGAAAAATAAAATTCTGTCATTAGTAATCATTCCGAACCATAGACCTGCGTTCATTCTGGGAATAAAGTACGATTTTGATGGAAGCAAAGAGCTTTAGAACCTCAATAAACAGCAACGCAACTAACACATTCAAGGCCCAGAAAGTTAGTAAGGACATCGGTAAAATAGTCCATGTGACATCAGTGGTTCAACCGCAATTTTATGAAACTTCGAGAATATTTTGTGGCAAAGAACCAAAATAATGCTTTATCAAAAGTTATTCTATTCCATGCAGTCTTAATGTATGAAGATGAACGAATGTCTTATGGGTTTGAAACAACATGAGGGTGAGAATTAATGACAGAATTTTCATTTTGGGTGAACTAACTCTTTAAGTATTATGAAAGCAAGATGGACACGTTTTACTTAGGTATGATTTTCCACCAAATATGTAAATTTTGCTTTTAAATTTGTAAACATTTGAACAGAATTTTCTAAATTTTTAGACAATTTCCTGTATATATATGGTGGAATGGTGGAATAGATCAAGCTGTTTTATGCATCTGATCAACCATTTCTATAATGTGCAGGCTATATTTCTTATATTCTAAAAACTCTATAATTTAAATTGTATTATACTTGGAAACAGTTTAATTTACTCATATGATTTTTCCCCAAGTATGTAAATTTGACATTTATGAACATTTGAATTTAATTTTGTACATTTTTTCTCCATATTATATATGGTGGAATGCTGGAATAGATAAAGCAATATACATCAGTTATACAAACATTTTATAATATTTTATTACATTATCCTTTTTAATAAGCTTTTACAAAGACAGATTTGTCAATGTAAAGATTTTTGAAAATTGTTCCTTTTTATATTAGCCTAACCAGTCTATTTTGCGTTATGTCTGTATTTTCCTTCATTCAGTTTCTGTGGGAATAATTAAACTAATCTTATGTAATTATTCACCTGTAAACAATAATTATTGTCAAGAACCCCACTGTGCTCCTCAAACTTTCCTTTGGGGAGACCCATACACTCAAAACAAAGCAACTGATGCCATGTCAGCATAAACAAACAAAACTGGTGAGAACACCACATCTCTTTCTCTCTCGTTGGCTTTGTGATGGATTGATGGAGCATGAGCGACTCCAAACACACTGGAGTAAAATGCCCTCTGACAAACAAAACTGACTGCGTTTATGGGGCCTCTGAAATCTGAGATGATTTGGTGTAATGCAATGTGTTTATGGGGTTAAGGTTCAAAAAACACATTATTTTCCGCAGACTGTACATTATTGTTTCTTCTCTATACCCCGCCTTTCTGAAACGCATATTTTACAAAGCTCATCGGTCTGAAAAAACGAGGTGTGCTCTGATTGGCCAGCTATCAGTGCGTTGTGATTGCCGAATACCTCAAGCGTGTGCTTGAAATGTTACGCCACCTCCATACTGTGTTTCCGTGTGGCCCAGCGCGACGAGACAAGACAATAAGTCATTATAAACGAGGCATTTGTTGCATTCAGTGGGACATAATTACTGATTATAATTACATATACTGTCTTTTTACACGTTGCATTGAATCGCGCCGCATAAACATAATGTCGCGAAATGACTAAAAGTTACAGTAAAGTAAACATAAAACTCTGTCTGATTTGTGATCAGAGAAATGACAAACAATAAGCGCTAATCTACACTGCTCAAAACTCACGTTTGAACCATCAGTGGCAAATGCTTTAAATATAAAAACGTACTTACAGTTTGTGAGTCAGAAGCGCCAGACTGTCCTGCAAAGTTGGAAACTGCCCCACTTTATAGAAACATTATGTCTCTTTTGGAAGGCCAAACAAAGTAGTTTCGCTTTCACAACGAAAACACACAGTGCCTTGAGTGAGAAGAACCGGCGGATTCGGATGACGGATGCCTGCGGCAACCACATGTGACGACCCAGGCTGGACTCCGCTTCGTCCACAATGAAAGCCGATCCGGCGATCCACAGCAAAATTGTAGTATTTCCTCAGCGACCAGCACGGAACAGCTCTAGGCATGACGAAGCGGATATCTTCCTCTTTTGGAAGGCCAACCAAATTAGTTTTGCTTTCACACCCAACATGCGTCTACACAGGGACATGGCGGCAGCGGCAACAACAATACTACAGCGAGAATAAAAGTTATGCCTTCTTTCTTTGCGTGAACATTTGGGCGGCATTATGCAAATCTTCCCAGATAGTGACGTAGACATGTGGGGGCTTGTTTGAACGAGGCGTTTTAGGAGGGTGTGGACGTCTTAACTTTTTATAAAGAATATATCTTTGGGTTTGTGAATTTAGTCTTTGCAACTTTAGGGATCTTATTTATTCACGAACAGTTTGTAACACTCCAAAGTGAAAGGAAAAATTTAAATGGCATCATATAACCCCTTTAATATGCCATCGTAGTTATGCTATCAAAAGAAAGGCTGACTCTTGCATAGTTTCCACTTCATTTATGAACCAATGACGTATCTGATGCCCTTTTGCATTGGAGTGACAGTGGAGGCGGAGCTGAAATATAAGTATTCAGTGAATTATGTATAGCGTATTGGTGTTTCATACTGTATCAGACGTCTTGTGCATCACTGAATTCTCACGACTGGACTTCTGAACTTTTGTCCATCTCACAAATGGTGGATGACATTGGGGGGGGGGACATAAAGTGATCCATTTGAGTCCATCCACACTAAATATTCATTCTAAAAATGCACGAAAAGGACCAGGGATATACAACTAAATCATTAGATTTCATTAAATTAGACTTTTTTTCCTAATTGTCCCATATGACAGCATTCTCCACAAGAATAAACAAATACTTGTCAACACTTTTACT
>JADLZN010003305.1:0-18541 GCA_018155175.1 Sinocyclocheilus anophthalmus | reverse complement strand
TACTCATGATGTGGAGGAGAGAGTGTTCTGTGCACAGGACGGACATTAGCCGAGCGGAGCGACAGAAAGATAGAGATGGCGGATAAAAAACAAAGAGGAAAACGTCTGCGGAACAAAAGAATGCTTAAGGCAAGAAGTAGGACCCATGTAAATATCGGATCAGCTTTCCAGCACTGGAGAGAACTCAAGGAGCGGAAGTGTAGACAGCATCACTGATTATAAAGAGTTCTATAGTATTTTGTCACGCCGCACCACTCGAGTCCCGTGTAGACACGGTGTAACATTGGTTTTGCTTTGTTTCACAGAACTAATCGTTGCCTGGGTTGCGTACGTATGTGTGGGGCGGAGCTATCAAAATAGGGGCGAGACCCTTTTGGGGTAGGGGCGTGTTTGTTTTGGTGATTTCAAACGTCAACATTGGCTACCAGAAATCGCTTACCCCACCTTTAAGGTTCTTGCATTCTAACAATAGGAAATTTACTGACTATATACACACTACTGTAGGTTTGGGTCAGTAAGATTTTTTATGTTTTTGAAGAAGTCTCTTATGCTCATCAAGGTGGCATTTATTTGATCAAAAATACTGTATTGTTTGTTTGTTTGTGTTCAACGCCATTCCAGCTTCTGTGGCTATTTTCATGGCGAGCAATATCAAAAATACAGTAAAAATAGTAATATTGTGAAATATGTGAAATTACAATTTAAAATAATTGTTTTATATATTTTAAAATTAAATGTTTTGCTGTGATGGTAAAGCTGGATTTCAGCAGCCATTACTCCATACCACTTCAGTGTCACGTGACCTTCAGAAATCATTCTAATATGTAGATTCGGTCCTCAAGAAACATTTTATTAAACTTTTGAAAACGCTGTGGCTACTTAATTAACATTTTTGTGAAAACTGTGATACAAATTTATTAGGACTCTTTGAATGAACAGAAAGTCAAAAGAATTGGCATTTATTGAAATTGAATTGTTGTAGCAATGTAAAGTCTTTACTGTACATGTTGATCAATAAATGCATCGGTATCCAAAATGCCAAAAGTATCAATTTACTAAAAAAAGTAAAAATAAAAATAAATAAATAAATTACCGAGCCCAAATGGCATATGGAATGGTAGCATACAGTTCTTTTATTTTTACTATTTATTTTTTGCAAACTTAAATATTGGTTTTTAGCACTGTTTGGTGTTTTCTAGCAATTCTGCATAGAAAGTTTACAGTATCAGTTGCATTACAGCTTTAACAACTTTCAGTACGGGTGCAAGTATATAAATGATGTGATTTCTTTTTGGGGGGAAAATAAATAATATAAATATAAATAATATTTTTAGAGATAAACAAAAATTATTTTGAAAAACAAAAAAATTTTTTTTTTTTTTCTTATTGTTATAAAAAAAATTGTACTGCTAAAAAACAAAATGTCTAATAGTGTTGAGGGCGGGCGTAGTAATAATATAGCAGTCAAGGAGAAAATCGGAACTACTGCCAAAGCTAAGCCAGTAGAAAAAATACCCTGCTGCGGTGGTCTCGTCACTACTTATCCTTAAACCTCCACTCTTAAAAAAAAAAAAAAACACTAACAAAAAGAGAGAGAAAAAAAGATCAAAGCCACCAGGGGGTGTTTTAGTGTTATCAGTACAATAAAATGTCTATTATATTTGTCTTCTCTGTTAATGCATTTTGACTGGTGAGGCTGTACTGTTCAGAAGTCTCTCTACCATCCGTCGGCCTCTATTTTATTTTATTTTTTATATATAAATTGCATTATCCTGATGCATATTACACGATGATGATGCTGTCTCTTATGTAAACAGCCATCTCTCTCTCTCTCACCCGGTTGAAAACAGGCAGCATCATGTAGAGCTTCTCCTCCTGCTCTTTTTGTGTCATGTGGCGCGGTGGGTGGCAGAGCTCGGAGAAGAGACGGCGCAGGTGCATGAGTCCCAGCGCGTTGTCCTGTGGGCTGCACTCCTCCTGCCGCGGCCTCCCCATGATCCTCTTCACCATATTCATTTTCAGAGGCTTCTTGAGGCCGAAGCCAGCCCTGACAGAGCAGACAAACAGACAAAAGAGAGGTTTCGTGAAATGGAGGAAGTGAAAAGGCGATGGTGGGGAGGAGAAAAAAATAACAAGATGTCAGGGAAATTGATTGTCGATTGTGAAAGTCCACTTCTAATGTGACGTGATATGCTAGCTTCAAATTGCAGATCAAATTCAGCCTGTTTATTTTTTGCAGTGAACTGCTTCTGTCTGAGACCCTTTAGTGAGGATTCTGCTGCAGGTACAGAAATACTGCAGGACATGCAAACAAAACTGGATCCAAGATATTATTTAGGTTCATTTCAAGGACACAGCGATGAAAGCAAACTTAAGTATCTATGTATAAAGCAACAAGATTTGTGTATAACTGCACAAGCCCTTAGGATAACTATTACTATTATTGAGAAGCTATTGTGTGATTTTGTAATTCTCATTCTTATCAATTGTTGCACTTTAAATTGTCCATTCCATGTACAGTAAGTTACAGTTCATATAGGAAAATCAGACACAAACTAACTCTCTCTCTTACTAACTGCAAATTACAAACAAAAATTAGCAAATAAACAAAAGAAACAGCCAATTGATAGTAATAGGCTACACTGAGCTTTACTACACAGAGCAGTAGTTCACGGACAAGCTAGGCAATATCGCACTCATTATCGCAGGCGATAAATGCCGCTTCATCTGAAAACACGTGATGGTGATTTACTACTAATCACAGAACCAGCTTAACTGACGAGATGCGCATTGACAATTGCATGCGATTTATCGTGCAGCCCTAATAGTGAATACAGTGGCTTCAAAGCGGGCTGGGCAATAAACAATGCCATAGAAGAAGCATTTTTGGTTTCACAAAGAACCATTCGGTCAAAGGTTTTTTTAAAGAACCATCTCTTTCTTACTTTTTGTAATCTGAAGAACCTTCTGTCACCACAAAGAACCTTTTGTGAAACAGAAAGGTTCTCAGATGTTAAAGGTTCTGTATGGAACCATTTAGACAAAAAGGTTCTTCTATGGCATCGTGAAGCACCTTTATTGTTAAGAGTGTCGACTTTCCATTCTTACCTAGACGTGACCTTCTGTGCTGAACAGAGACAAATCGCTGTCTTTCTTTCCATTCCTTTATTCACGCTCTTTTGTTAAGCCAGACATCGAAATCGGTTCACATTTAAACATTCACCCTTTACCTTTTATCTCTTTTATTCCGCCGTCCTCTTCTCATGGCTTTAAGGTCACTGCAGAGTTAAGAACAGCGAAATGAGACACAGATTGATAATTAGGAGAGGGAAGCCCCCCTAATGTGATTTATCTCTATGGATTTTCTGTCATGCATGAAGAGTCGATCCTCAAATTGGAGAGGAGGGCCTATTAGAAGGCACTTTGGAGCGTTTACCGCTAACTTTGCCGAGGCAGACTTCAGTGTCTGCCGCTACCGCACCAGACCACTGCCTTTACTGTATTTGTTGTCTGAAGCGTGTGCTGTCCAAGGCTAATTTAATTTAGGCCCATAACACACAATGGATGAAGCTGAGGGAATTACATTAAAACAAGCTCCAGTGGTTGCTGTAACCTTTCCACTTGATTGCTGTTTGCTAGACGTTGCATCAGAAGAATCAGATAAGAGGCACGGGGGGGGTGTTGTGTTGTGTGTTGTGCTTGGTGGGCTGTTTTTGCCTATTCTGGGTTGATTTCGTACCAGCATCTCACCAGCTTTGTTACTCATCTCTTGATTTATTGATTCTGATTGGGACATTGGTTTTTACCAAGGGTGTCTACTACAATGGGATGAACAGATAAAACAGAATTTAAGTTTTATCAAAGGGATATTTGCAGTGTGAGGTGCTTTGTTAAAGGATCACATTTGAGTTCAAAGGCTTTTCTGATAACAAATTCTGACAAAGAAAAATGTCTCCTTGTGCATTATGGGTAGTTTCTACATTTTTAAGCGTAGCCCAAAGGCATTAGCAAATACATGTCCAGTGTTATTAATCACTGTGACAACAGGCTGGAAATGACCCAGAGTTCCATTGTATCCCCGTGTGTATGGAGTTACCGCACACACACACACACGCTCACACGCTCAGGCGTCAACACACACTCTAATGATGTAGTGTGCTTTGTTTTCTACACTCAGTCTGATGGACAGCATTCTTCTGAGGTAAAAGTAGCACAGGAACATGCTTGTGCCTTCAAGTAACTTGTTTATATGTGCCAGGTATCATACTGCACATGTTTTGTATTGTAGTTTTTAAATAGAGATAGGTCATTTGAATAAAGGGTTTAATTTCTTAATTGATATAATAGGAATGAAAGCATATAAGAGCAAAATTACTAACAAGACTTGTTTTATTTTGTCTGCAGTCTCAGTGTGCTCAGTATGCCGCTGAGAAACGCGATGAGGAGAAGATGTGCGATCACCTGATCAGGGCCGCTAAGTACCGGGATCACGTCACATCCACCCAGCTCATCCAGAAGATTGTAAACATCCTCACAGATAAGCACGGTGCCTGGGGCTGCTCTGCGTTCAGGTACAACCGCAGTCATATAATTTTCATGTATGAAATGTTCTATTATCAGCTTTGCTGACACTGTATTATTATATATTTTCACAAACTTACTTTTCCTTATCTCAAAAATTAACTGAACTCTTGCAATGCTATAGAAATATACAAAACTTGGCTTGTCTAGCCTGACTTTTGGCTTGCCGACAAAAGTTTGGCCTTCATTGCAGCTTATTCTGGCCAAGCACACTGTTCACAGCCTGACTGACAAGTAAAGCGACCAACACAGTTTGTACCTGCTGTTTCAGGACAAAATTATCTGAAATTGATTACCACTAATTAGGGCTGGGTTTTGACACAAATTTCACGATTCGATTCGATTCTCATTCACAAGCTTGCGATTCGATTCGATTACCAATTCGATTTGATTCGATTCAATATCGATTATTTTGGATATATATCAGGTACAGTACATGCAAAATTTTCTCAAGGAAAAAAAAAATCTCTCAGCTAATACTGTAAAATATACATGAGAGTCAGCTGGTTCTACATTACTATAATGTTGAAGGTTAAAATTGACTGATTTGTTAAAATTACACTTAATTAAGTTTTTTTTTTTAATAATAAAGTTTAAGAATTACTAATATATTTCTACTACTAAAATTTTTTTTTTATTTTTTATAAATATAAACATAATGGTGGCTGTCATAAAAACTTGATGGATTTATTCAAAAATAAATTAAACATTGAAGAACAGTAAAATTATAATGAATATGTTATTATGGTGCATATATATAGCAAAACGCCCCTCTCTGCAGTATATTTTTCTAGCTTACTAATGAGTTTATGGTAACCGAATATGTTTTTCTGAGGTAAATGTGACGTTACGGGACATTGTTTACAAGCCATTATATTGACGTCATTGCGCGGCTGAAACACAGATTGAGCGATTACATGAGACAGAATACAGATTGTAAAGTTGTACTCTTTCTTTTAACTTAACTCGGTTAAGTACCAAAGCACAATGCTATTGCGATATATTGGATGGGAGGTGCGCTTCAATGTTCAACTGAAAACAGGCTTGAATAATCGATTCTTGGGATTTAACAATTGATATCGTTCCATAAAAACAAGAATCGATTAATATTGAGATATCAAAATTTTTTACCCAGCCCTACCACTAATGACCCAGTGATTAGGTTTTCCTTAAAAGCTTTCGCCTGTCATCTTCTTCCGATTTGTGTGGCAGTGGTAGCTACACACTGTCTTTTTTTTCTTCGTCGTCATCTTTTTCCATTTTATGTTGGGAAGCAGCCAGCGTAAAGATGCAATACCTGCCAACTACTTGGAGAATCAGCCAGTTGGTGGCACTGAATTGTGAAATAGTTTTGTTACCCCCCAAGTTAACCATGCAATCTGTATTGATTATTTATTTATTTTTTTAATATCATGGTATGTCAATACATTATTGGTCTATAGTGATATTTGTGTCATCTTTTCCAAGCACAGTTCAGCTCGCCTCTCGCAGTGTTTTATAGTACACCTGCATCCTACTGCACCCCATATCAAATCATCCGTAATCATTAGACCTTGTATTATTTACCTCTCTCATAATAAGTTAAACCTACGTTTCTGCCCATTATGGGCTCTAATGGAGTCTTACAGTCATGCCTCTGAGCCTGGGTTATGTCTTATTGCTTCAGTTCCTGTGTATGATGCATTGCTGTTGGAATGGGATGAAAGCCAGTGATTGCTACCTGGCCATTACTGAAGGAAACTTGAGGAGCTGTATTTATTTCTGTAAACACATAGAAATATCCCTTAATGATGCAGTCATGCACTGGTTTTCTCTAATCTAGTTTTATGCCAAAGACGCTCTTTGTCTCTGTAGTTCAGTTTTTTGTCCTAACAAAATGTGTTCTCTGGAGATTTGGAGACCTGTCTGCAGTTTGTTGTATCAAGATTTCATGCTCTCTCTCTGTTCTTTCCTCTCAGTATTCTGCAGTCATATAATGGCAGAGCGCTCTGTTCTCTCTCTTTTGGCTCTCTCCCCATTACTGGCCTTTATGTAGCAGAGCTATTGATGACTTTTGTAATAGCATGCGATGGGCGCGTGGTGACGCTGGCACAGTCTCAGAGTGTGTTTAATAAATCACAATCAGACCCTGCTGTTACATCAATACTTCTGCTCAATTACCCAGAAGGTCATGGGCAAAAATGCTGGAGAGCTGGGGATCGGTAACTACAGAAGAGAGAACAACATCTGGAAGTAAAAGAAGGGACACACACTTAAAAACACAACAAACACACACACAAACACACACACACACACACACAACTTGCAACATGCAATTTGCAGCTGCTTGGGTTCACTGGGTTATTTTCACATCTTGGTTTTTAAAGGTGGAAGGGAGTGATTCAGTTGGAACTTACCACAAAAAGGGTAAAAAAAAATATGATCGAAATGGTTAAAAATAGTATGTTTTTGCTGTTTTGGCCATTTTGATCTAAATACAGTTTAAAATTTTGATTTTGTTATTTCTTGCAATAAAAATGTAATAACAATCATAATTACACAACATTTGCCAGCTAAAAATATATGCAATATAACAGGGTTGTAAATGTATCTTAAAATATACTATTATGTGGTAGGAACTAGCATTTGAGTGCAAAGAAAATAATTCAATATAAATACATATAATACGTTTGTTTTTAAAAATTCTATTTATTATGTTTTATTTGTCTTATTTTTCGTAAAAAATTCTTAAAATATTGGATAACATGGTTGACAAATGTAGTTAACAACAAGCATCTTGGATGACAGATGTGGAACACAGAATATATATATTTTTTTTTAATGACTTAGAATGAACTACTTGTATCAATTAAAGAAAAGGTGCAACTCTCACTCTAGAAAGAAAAAAAATTGAAATGTATTTAACAAGTAATGTTTCGGCCATTGTCAAGTCATTCATTTGAGGCATTTTTTAGAATTGTTCAAATATTTTTTCAACAATTAATTGAATATTAGTTCCACAGATTGTGTCAACATGATGATGATGTGTGGTATTGCATGTTGATATTAGCATATTAAGAAGATCAAGACCTTGGAAGAAGATCAAATTCAGGCCAAATTCAGCAGATACTTTATAAGACAATAGTTATCAATTAGCTCTCACAATAAATTGATAGGATCTGTGCCTGAAATATTTTGTTTTAAAAGTCATGAGGCCAAAGTGTACCATATTCATAGAGATTGCCACATGTTCATATTGGTTTTGCTGTAAAAGTATTTGAAATTACACGCTTCCACCATTTCAGATAACAAAAGAAAACAACAGCATTAAAGTGTTGAGAGACAACAAACAACAGCATTAAAGTGTTGAGAGACAACACACACACACATAGCGAAATCTAGTTTTTCACCTTCATGAAAATGAAATCAGATCCCTCAAAGCTTGTGACACTCAGTGACACTGTGTGGTTTTCTTTTGCCTACTGCAGGGGGAGCGGTTTGACGGCAGTAAGTTGACAAGCGCCAGATGAGGCGCGCTCAGACCGACACTAGATGCAGCAGAGACGGTATTGCAAGCGCGAATGGAAGTTTCCATCAATAGTAAGCCGGGCGATAAGCTCAGTGAAAATATTTTCTCCCTGCTGATGTAGTGTTGTTTCCATGGCAGGCATCTAAATCATCTGACACCTACATGACACCGCTGAATGCACTTGTGTCTTAATATCAGCTTACAGCAGCCCGTCCCAGGGAGAGTTGAGGGTCGGTGAATTGTCTCCTCTCTGCTGCTTTCTTCTCACAGACTCCTCACGCTCTCGCTCATGGATGCAGTGTCAGAGAGGTCATGGGGATTTGCACTCTGGACAAACAAAGGAAAAAAGACACATATACAACACATACACACACGCACTTCACATATGCTGATTGCGGATGTCCATTTCTGAGGACAGTGCAGAGTGGCTTCTTTTTGACTGGATCTCAAAACTGAATGGCACAGCAGGCTGTGCTATTCCACCCGTTCGGCGATGGACCGCCGCATCCCGACCCCTGGCTGCGCGCAGTAGACGTGAGGGTTGCAGCGCAGGTGCCGACCACCGCCGACACCCGTGGCCCGCGTGAGGCTAGCGTCTGTACCATCCATGGGACCACGAACAAGAGAATACTGAAGACATATGTCCCACAAATGTGAAGACTGCGATCAGCATTCATGTTTTGTCTCTTTTTGTTCGACGCCTGCCGTGCCTCTGATAACTCTTTTGTGTTTTAGGGCATTGTAGGTGTGGTCATGTTTATTTTTTGTCAAAAGACAGATGATCTCTCATGTAGATGACATGCCAGTAAAGTGGCTGGCCGAAAGAGAGATGATAGAGAGGAGGAGGTGTGGGAGTGGGAGTCTCGCAGGACAGATGAGTCTTCCTCTCATATTCTCCTTCATTGCATTCTGATGGTGGGACTAATGTAGCATGGAAATTCACTCTGCTACTGTGCTTAGAGCAGTTCCACGCCCTCAAACACTGTCAGGGAGAAGATGAGGAAGATAGAAGCAAATGAAATGAAGAATAGACAGCATAAAGGAAGGGAATATTTTTGCAAATATGAAGTGCATGGTTTAAGAGTTGACAATTTCTGCAAATAAGGTAAAGGTTGGTGTCTTATTCTGTTCAAATTATTAGAGAATGCGCACTGTTTAGCTGTATACAAGCATTAACCTCTCTTTTTACAATTTTGTATGATTTTTATTAAAAATTAGTACACCCAAAAATTACCTTTTTTTTCAATTTTTAATTAGTTTTCTCAGCTTTTACATGAATTGTAGTCTTGGCTGCCTTCATCAAACTCAGCCTTTCTGACCCTGTTACTGTCGGAAATTTCTCTTTACTTTATAGTAAATATAAGTGCATCAGTAAACCAACATTTGCTCCAACATTTGCATTGATAAATTTTTCACACCCTGTTTTGCGTTCTCTTTGTGAAAATTGGCAGTTATTGTAGAAATACCAGATTTTTATCAGTAGCGGGCCAGTTCTTAAGATTCTTGCTTGTTCTTGTTTTCTTCTTTCTTTTGCACTCCCTTCTGAATGTTTTCTCACTTTCCTTTCTCATCTTTTCCCACCATCACACCCTATCTCTCGCTCTCATTCGCTCCTCTAATGCGAGTCATTTCCAGCAGCAGCTCCAGTCATCTCTAATGGAGCTCCTCGGGGCTAGAGGCACCCCTGCCTGGGGACATCCATATTTTCTGTGTCAGGAGCCCACGCCGGCAGAAACCTTTGTGATGTGCACTCCAATTTTTCTTCAGTAAATCAAATCTTCCCTTCTTTCAGAGAGATGAATGCGGCAGGGTTGTGGTGTTATAGAGAAAATCAATGCAAGCAAAATTGAAACAGTATGCCCACGTATTGATCGGCCTTGTGAAATCGAAACTAACAGCTTTGTAACTGTTCTGGAGGACAGTTAGCTGACCTGTAATGGACAAACTATCAATATTAGCATTACTATTTTATCCTGTGCTTTGTCATTTCATGCCCAGCCCATCAGGAGCGGAGGAATGCTGGGCACTGTAACATACTCAGCAAGGCTTGTTTTCTTAGCAGATTCTCCTGGCTATTTATATTTTATAACGTAATTTTTGCTTCAGTATTTTTTAACATCATAGCACATTTCAAAGAATTTCTGTTATTTTTCGTTTGTCACATGCGGTTTAGCCATTTACAATATTGTCTTTTTTCTTATTTAGTCTTTTTCATGGTAATAATTTGGCTTATTGATAGGCCTTTGTATAGTTTGTGCATTAATATATTATTATGTTTGATTTCAAGGGTATTTTAATACCTTTTGTATGATAAAAATTTGGTACTGTGTTGGTCCAACACTTGATGTCCATATTCATGTCCTGAAATGAAACCAGTTGAAGACCACTATATTAGAGATGTAATTTAATATAATTTAAGGAAAATTACATAATAGGATTTCTACCGTTCTTCCTTATTCTCTCTGTTCCATGAACACAAACCATCCTTTGCATGGGACGGTGAAGTCTTATCACACATAAACAAATAGCGGACAAGGTCATGGCCCCTCGCTCATATACAAATGTCTCTCTCCTCTCTCTCTCTCTTCTCCCACACACACACACACACACACACCTAGGGTTTTTCTGCATGTGGTGTGTTTGGAGCTTCATAATGTCATCACATTGGGGGTAGGTAATTGCAAGTCATCCAGCATACCAGGTTAATGAGCTCAGGCTGTTGAGAGCACCTGCTTCGATCGCCAAAAACTACACAAAATCGTTCACCTCTCTCCGACCAACGCCATCACGTGTGAGCTCCTCCACCTCTGGCTTTCATCCACGAATATCATTCAAAAAGATACAGAATATAAGGTGGAGAGTCAGTGCAGCTGAATACTGGTAAAGTCATTTCAATCTACCCTTCAAAACAGTATTATCTCTACTTGTACTTTAACACAGGTGGAGACTATATCGTATCACACCCACACACTCAAACACACACACACACACCATATATATAAGGATGGGCATCTGACTAATGAGGCCGATGCGCTAAGCATCCGATGCATAGCCAACGATTCGACATTATACAGATTCATATGAGAGCAGCTACCGCTGTGACACGAATGATGTACCCCTATCGATGCAGTGCCGAGCGATTACCGATTGGATTCGCTTCCACCACAATGTATTCGTGCCAATACAGTGCACTGGAAAAATATTGCCGCTTTTCTTCCTTGGTTCCGCCGCCCAACCCTCTCCATTAACTTCCTGTATTATGACTTCTACACCCGCCTGAATGCCTGTTTCCCACCCCAGTTACCCACTAAGCCCGGCTGATTTCCCCCCCTGTCCCCCATTTTTCAGCTCGCGAAAGGCTGAAGAGCGAGACAAACACACTCTTAGTCTCCTCCCTCCGCCTTTTTTCTGGTTCCCTCACGTTGTACCCCCGCCGTTATCCTGCCCTGCCCATGCCGCCTGTCGTCCTCAACACAGATGTTTCGGTGCGTTAACTCGCCGAGTGTTAGGTTTTGCGCTGTGCACCCCATGTGTCCCCACAGCTTTTCTTTGTGCCCAATCACCCTTTTTTTTCTGTTGGCCCTCCTCCTGTCCCGGCAGTGCTTAGTTGAGAGCCCCCCCCTCCTGCTACTGGCCCCAGGCCCCTGACCCCCCGCTCTGGCCCCCCTATTCACTCACCCTTTCTTCCCAAGAGCCAATTTGTCAAGACCCCTGTTGTCACACATTGGTTCTGTTACGGCAATTCAGCAGGCCCGTCTCCTCTCCTTCCCAATCCTCTTTCGTCCGTAGGGCAGCGCCTTGTCATCATCGTACATTGGGGGAGGAGTCTACACTGCCAAAAAATGAAGGCTAATGGTTAGACCGTCGGATCTTTAACCCAAAGTCAAGAGGTTTGAGTCTCGCGTGGACCTGGCCGGGATTGTAGGGGGGGGATAACCAGCGCTCTCTCCAATAGCTTGACAGGTACGCCCAACGCGCCGCCACCTGTGAATGTCCTACTGATTGAGTGGCCCAATCCCAAGCTACATAAAAACATAAACACTCCCATTGCCCAGCTCTCCCCCCGCAATGTTAACGACATGTGTTGAAAGCCGTGCTTGGAAATGGATTAGTTCACCCAACGTGTTAAGTTCCTCCTTTATCACCTTAATGTCTCACCTAGGCCTATTTACTCTTGTAAATAGTTGTTGTAACCCTTTTACTTGTCATTTAGGATGTACAAACCAGTTCTCTGACAATATCTTTGGTGTTCTACGAAGAAAGGCAGTCATTGAGTGTGAGATAGGACCAGAGTAAATGCGATTCCTTTCAATTTTGGGGTTAACACTGGTCCGTTTCAAATATTGCTCCCCTGACCCACCCTGTCATCTGTGTATTGCAGTACCCTGCCGCACTACCTAGAGTGGGCCCTGCTATCATCATTAGTTAAAACGTCCTGTACTTCCATGCGGGGTTTTTACCTTTCACCATCTTTCAAGCCATACGTGATGAAATAACAGCAGGGCAACAGTGAAATTAAACATTGCAGTTAAAACAGTTTTACAAAACTATGCCACTAAATATGAAACATGACTAAACAGTATGTATATGAGGAACACAAACTTACAAAATATGAAGGATGGTCTATAACATCGAAGGGGAACCTTCTGACAACAGCTCAAATTGGTAGTTTTCGTCCGTTTTTAGAAAGGTCAGCAATAATCAGAACTAGAGAAGTCCAACGCGTTGGCCTAATAAAGCAGTGGGAAAGAGTCAGGGTATAGTCCCCATACATCCAGTTTCCTACCTAGAGGATCGGTGCGAGAGGGTGTAGTCACTCTTAGATTCTCTGTGAGAGGTAGTCCTCCATGACTTCAAGGAAGAGCCCAAGTTTCCATCCTCTTTATACTCTTTTGTCCTAAGAAAGAATTATGAAATGTATTGAAAACTGGTCTGAGCAAGGTGTAGATATAAAAATCAAAGCACAAGTAGCACCTTTTAACAAAACATGGTGCATTAGTGCTAACTGAGATAAACATATGATGAAAAACAACCATCAGGAAAAACATGCCGACCTTCTTAAATATAGCCAGACACATTTCAGGTATAAAACTGGGGATCGCCCTGAACTATGAGAAGAAACAAACAATTTGGGAAATCCTCGCCACATATCTTGAGAGAGGTGGTCCCTGAGGGTTACAAATGGCGAGTTCCCAATGAAGCCGTGTTGTGGTCTGTTGTGTGGGGTCGTGTCTGTAGGAGGGGGGAAAAACTATGTTTCTTAGTCGCTGTCGTGATCCGTCCCAGGTCATCCTTTGAGTGTCCCCTACTGAAACTGTTATTAGGGAGGACCAGGGTGCGCAATGACGGCTTGCTTGGGGCCACCCCAGCACCCCCCGTGCCTGTCCCCATCTTGCCACCTGCATGCGGGGACAAAACCGTGTAATAACATTATATAGCACCGAACAAAGCACCATGGGACTCCAAAGTCGAGCACCGACTGTCCAATGAAAGTGGGATAGACCGCTAAGTTCAAGGGATTCATGAACATTGAATTATCTGGCTCTTAAAATGGTAGGAAATTCTCATTGCACTTTGTTTTTTTTTTTGTCAGTGAAGTCAAACTCAACCCCTCCCTTTCCACGAAACCCAAAGTTTTGGTTGTTTGCACGTGAGAATAAAACAGTGGACCGAAAAACACAGAAAAAACATAAGTCTTGGTCATTTTCCATTCAATTTTACGACGGACCATTTCCCTTAAACTAAACAGCATACCCCAATGCGGCCTTCCAACGCCGCATTGTTCTCATCAACAGCCCACCCCCCTCCCGCCCCTATTGGTCTTTCAGGTTTCCCCCAACTCACTCTACCCTAGGTGTGTAATAAATCACACAGGGTGCCTGTAAAATGTATGCTGCCACTGCCCCTTTATCAGAATTTATGTGGACCCCAAGTAACGTTAGTTGAGTTTTTAACCCACCTGGTTTATTGAAAGTGCAGACAGAATCAGGGTTCAGGCCCTCGCCGCCGCTTTTATGCGTGCCATTGTGTGTGTTTCCAGCACCTACAATACTAGTGTGCTCTCGGCTCTGTAAAGGACTAACAAGCCATGGTGACGCTCCGGTGTAGAAATTCAATTAATGCAACCGACTTTAACCCGTTAGGGCATCGATTCCACTTACCGCTTCACTGTAAGTAGTCACAGAGAGTGCTTCGCCATACTCAACAACTGATGATCACCAAACTACCGACGATCGGCCTCTCGTCAGACCATCATTTTTCTATGAGGGCGGACACATGTTCCCAACACTTGTTCTTGAAAACGAATCGGCTCCAAATGTATCCCCACACTGTTTGATCCTCCTGCCGCGGCATGGCACAGAGTCTGGAACAGCTACGAGCCCCTTCGTTCACGGTGACCTCAACAATATCGTAGTGTGCCTCGTTTTCAAACGGCAATAAAAGAGTGCAGAGACCTCGCCCCTCGAAACAAAAACTTAATTCTTTGAGAGTAACGGATTTACGGATACCGCTAGATTAAGACAGTGCGCAGTGGAGTTTGGAAACGTGCAGAGAAAGGTAGTGGTGTTTTTTTTTTTTACAACTAACAATATCACATAAGTTAAACTGGGGACATGAGGGGGGAGGCGGTGCCTTTTAGAAAAACCCACGATAATCAAATAACCCCCAAAAAGCACACTTATGCAATGAAAACATTCTTCTGGAGTTTTTGCCATGTGCTCTTCCTTTCATAAAACCACTCTTTCGGCCGCTTGCGGAACAGCTTGTTTCCCCGACTTGAAAAGTAAGCTCGTTGATTGTACGATACTACAAGCGGGACGTATGGAGGGCGTGGTTTTCAGAAAACGGTGCTGATACTATTTTTACCTGTCTGGTCTTTGGAAAGCTCCAAATTACTGTAGCACAATCCATACGGCTATTGGTTCTAAACTAGTGCGATGAGGCCTAGACGCTCACTCTAACCACCACTTAAGCAGCGCATATGTGTAAAAATTTCTTTCGCATATTTACTTGGTATTATATGTACTAATACAATCTCGTATTATTATGTACAATAATATATTTACATTAGTATTTAGCAGACGATGTTTACCCCAAAGGATCCACATGGGACAATAAAAGCATGTCTAAACTACATCAAGAGGCAACAATATATAAAGTGCAATGACTAAAGTGCGGTTAGCCTAACGCAAGGTCCACGTGCAGGGGTATATATGAGATATTAATTGTGCACACCACACACACACAAACCCAACACAGAAGAAAAGAGCAAGTAGATGGAATAGAAAAATAGAAGCTAGTGATTTTCAAAAAACCAAAACGCAAAAACATAACAAACTTGTGCCCCAGGCGCTGCTGAAAACAGTTATACCCGCCAATTATTGAATTGCTCGCACTGTCCAGTTTAGGTAACGGTCTGGTTCCGTCAGCTTTTTTTACCCAAAGCTGATCCGAAGAAGTCAGAGGGGGGGGGGGAGGTAGGACGGGACGGCTGAGCGAAATCATTGGTCAACCATCCCTTCTCTCCAAGCCCCGTAGTCATCAAGAGTGAGCAAACTTGCTGGCCGAAATCACTCTGGACCCTCCCATACCAGCAGCCCTCGCCTCAGCTTTGACTGTTGCCATCTGGTACGACGCTGATCAGGCTCTGCGCACCAGACGACCCGACCGGAACAGTTCTTCCCTAGCACCCGTCTCATGAAACAGTGACAATAGAACTGTTGGAATAACACCTTGTGTTTCATCTGACTACCAGCGCATGTTATGATCTACAACACACCTCAGTTACCGCTTCAATTGTGCACATAATTATTACAGTAACAACACCTGTCTCTTGTTATCTTACCTTTCGTAAACAGTGCTCTTTGTTCTTTTATCCTAGTGATTGTTATATTTTCTAGTTTTTTTGTATGGGGTTGTTCTGTACGGACTGTGTCATCTGTACACTGTGACGCTTGATACATGAACCCAGATTCCTCGTATGTGTAAACATACCTGGCAATAAAAAACTCATTCATGAGTCTAAAGCACAAACAAATGAAAAAGATAAGATATAGGTTAAAGAGTAAAGTTATAGTTCGATAGAAAGTGTTAGAGATTAGGGGTAAAATAAAGGTGGAACAGAGTGTTTTAGGGGTTCTTGAAGATGGCTAATCGGACTCGAGCTGCTCGGATGGCTTTGTTGGGCAGTTGCATTCTCGCACCAGAGGGGACCAGTTAGTGAAAAAGAGTATGATGGAAGAGTGCTTTATGATGCCTTTTTTTAGGGGCATAGATAATAATATATAATACACATTAGTTACATTAGGCAACATGGGCTTATTATATGATTAGTATTAATAATAATAACTACTGTAAATTTTTAAGAATACCAGATAAGCGTAGATTAATAATAATAATATTATTAATATTATTATTAACTGTGGTAATTTGAATACGTGTAATAATAATGATTATTATGTTGTTGGTTGTTATGTACAGTATTGATCTTACACTTAGTACATTAGAGTGAGCATTTTCGTTCTTTAAAAGGAATCATAATACTATTTTCTCCTCATTGTCCTGAGAGTAAACAAATGTTTACATTGTATACAAAAGTATTGTCCTTCGTTATGTTTACATAGTTGGGTGGGTAGGTTCATAGTGAGAGTGGACGTTAACAAAAGTTTATAAAGTTGGCAGACGTTTTTTTGATGCACTTGCCCCCGCGCTGTTCTAACAGAAATCTCAATACTTTTTACTTTGTATGGGGAATAAATCGTGGTTTAAGGATCTAAATGTATTAAACTTAGTGTCCTTAGCCTTGTTTCATGGACTTTTGCTTACCCAACACGAACCACGTCAAGTCAGTAGAACTTTTTTCAAGTGGGTGTTTTATAAGCGGGACGTAGTCTGAACTGCATTGGTCAAAGGGCTTGGTTCAAAAGCAATTTTCATCATTGGCTCACGCTTGCGTCGCTGTGGCATATTAGCTGGGACGCGAACCTGGGTCCGGGGCAGGGACTATCAGGCTAAGGCTGAGTTCCTCTAGCAGCATGCCAAGTATGTAACTCACTGCATTTAGCCACAGGAGTCTAGTCTCACATACTATTATAGCCCTGCTCTGCCAGTTTGTTTTTTCATGGCAGCTGCACTGTCGGAGGTTTACCGTGAACAACTAGCAGTCAGATATTAGAAACATTACACTCTAACATTGATCTTTAAAGCATAAAATCATTACATTATAAAGTTAAAAATCACTAGTGATGACTGAAAAGTGAAGAATAAAGAAAGACTTACATTTCAGTTGCTAGTAGAAACAACATAATCATTTGAGCTAAGTATTAGGACTTTATTCGTTTACTTGTATTACATAGTCCCTTTCCATAGATTGCGCTATGTATAAAATTACACTTTGCGTATGTAGATGTTAAAAATACAAGAATGCCATGCTTAACGTGTGCAACAACAAATAGTAGTACAAATATGCCTTAGTTTTTGTACTCAGCATTATTGCGCTATTCCTTTAATTGCCGCACTCCTGAAGCACAGCACAAGGTAATGTTGCAGGACTTTCTAACATTAACCGATGAAAAATATCGCTGTGACATTCACAGGTTGGCCGCTGAAGACAACACAAAGTCTCAAATGCATTAAACTAGCACTAATATATTCTCTGTTTCCATTGTGGGTTCGATTTGAAGTCGCCCTGCTCGATGTATTCTAGGACTTAAGTGCCCGGATTTCCTCAGTCCCTCCTGTTGAGGTGTGGTGATGGCGTCTTATTCACGCAAAGCGGTGATGAGAGAACGCGCTGAGAAACAGTTAGAGAGGCAGAACCAATCTACATTATATCAATGGTTGGTCACCCGAGTTTTGGTCTTTCTAAACAGAAAATAAAGTTGTTCGCGCATCCATTAGTAATTATATATAAATAAATAGTTTTTTACCGATGCAAATATGTTAGAAACTATGCATTGCGATACAAATGCCAAATTGTATCTGATGCACACTTTTTAAAATCGATACATCGCATCGTTAACTTTTTTCTGGCGGAAGGGCGACTACGCGCTCGGGGCATTTCCCATCCTGAACTCATGATATGTTAACACTACATATTATGATTATTCTGGTGGTGCAGTGGACACATACCTGCTAAAAGGTCAGGAGAAATTTTGCATTATTTCTTAACAAAACTATAGCAGTTCAGCAATATTCGTGGGATGTCTAGTGCAAAAGCTGAAGTCAGGACTCTCATTGGGTCACCCCTCATTGGGTTTACTTCTAAAGGCACTTTTTAATGTATATGCAGTGTTTTTATTTGTTTGCCACAAAATGTCTTTGTTCATTTTGAGGATTTTCTCAGCCAATATTGCTATACAGTACCCAGTAAGATTTTTTTCTATTATAAAAGATTTCTGTTATGCTGAAGTAAATGCTGTTCTTTTAATCTTTCAAAAAGAGTCTCAAAAA
>JADLZN010003304.1:0-155946 GCA_018155175.1 Sinocyclocheilus anophthalmus | reverse complement strand
ATGGAGATGTTTGGTTTGGGGATGTTATGATCGTTATTTGTACTTCCTGTGCTTGAAAAGTTGAGTTTTATTGTTGCTGATTTGCTTTTTGCTTTTACTAGCATTGAATTCAGTAAATCATCTCCCAAGTCAATGAGGAGGTCAAATGGCTGCCATTAAACTTTTCATTGAACACATGGCTGAGGCCAGTCCAGATAGCCTGGCGCCCTTTAAACCTAGCGTATTTAGTGGTAGCTGACACAATGCCCTTTTTAGGGAGCTCGGCATGGTAATCTAGTGTGATTAATGGAGTTTTAATCAGGCTCAGTTGACGTCGAAGCAGGCATGTGCCTTGAGTTACAGCCTCCCATTTGGCGAGTATGATGACCATATCAAAGGCATCGGGTCAATAGAAACACCCCCGCTACTTTGATTCTGCATTTGTCAGGAGAAATATATGGCGGCAATTAGCAAAATCTTTAAACCAAGTACCTGTTTATTATTTTAGGGGCCAAATATTCATTCCAAGGCTTTCTTTGAAGCCTCCGGTCGCATTTTTGCCACACTCTTTAAAAGTAAAGAGGTTCTTATTTTGGCATTGATGGTTCCATGAAGAATCTTTCAAATCCATACATTATTAAAAATAGTTTCCAAAAATGTGTTTTCACAGCGATTGAACAGTGAACAGTTCTTTTCTTAGTGTGAAGGACATTGTATTAATCTAAAGAACTTTTTTCCACTATAAAGAGCCTTTTGTGCAGTGGAAAGATTCCTTGAATGATAATGCTTTTATTTTTAATAGTGTTGAATCCTTCCATTGCGCGCAAAAGGTTCTTTATAGTGGAAAAAGGTTACTTGGGTGTTTAAAATGTTCTTCTATGGCTGTGAAAACCTTTATTTTTAGGAGTGTACCCAACATGGATTGGGTTATATTGTCGTCTTCAAGGTCGCTATGGCAAAAGTGATGTGTACGAATAAACAAAAAGGCAAAAGTGCTTTAGATCGCACACTCTTGATGTTCTCCCTTCCCCCAAAAGTGCTTGTTTCTGAACGAACAACAGGAAATTTGTCCTTGGGTTTGGGAACAATCTTGTTTTGTCGAAATCTGTTGCATTATTTAACAGTCAGCGTCACCTTGACAAGATTTCACCCCCCACGCCAACAATACAGCCCAGCCGGTAGCAATCAATTCTTATTATATCAGGGATTGCTGTCGCAGTGGAATGATTTTCCATATAAATTATCAATGACCCGACGGCCTCACACTTGTAGGTTCGCTTCAAATGTTAGCATGACATCTGGTGCGTATTATTAGCATGGCGTAGCTTGCTTCTCTTGCACGTTACGGGCATTAATGCGCTTGCGAGGTCTGTCAATCTCTATCTGGTAGTTTTGACAGCTCTTGGTGGTCCATCTTGATGGAGAAGTTTCGGACGACCCTCCTGGGTCCTGTGATGATGTGATCACTGGCGTCAGCTCAAAGTGTAGAACATCTGTGCTATAGATCAGTGCCGATTCAATTAGCAATGGTCTTTGCTCTTAAGAATATCATCTCGGCAGGCCGATCCCATGATAAAACATTGTTTATTTGAATTGCAAGCTGTCAGATGGATGTTTTATAGCCTTGTTTTGGTGCCATTTCGCCCTTCCCGTTTTCAGCGCAGTGTGAACTATCTGGTCGGGTGGTAACTCTAACCCTTGAATAGGAGGCATTTGATAGTAAAAATCTTTAAAGGCCAGAGGCAAGAATGTGAGGTTGGTGAGGGGCTGGCGTCTACGTCTAGTTTGTCCAGCCCCACCCAAAGGAAACATTCCAAGTGGAATTAGAGTTTCTTTTCTTCAAATGGTGAGAATTCCCATTAGGGGCCTGTGCATAAAGGGAGAATAGAGGGAGTGTCTTCGTCACAGCCGTCCTATGATTTGTGACCATTTCTACTCCATTTCACCAAATGTAACAGAAGCAAGTAATGGAGGGGGAAAGGGGTGTTTTCTTATTTGTCTGTCCATTTCCTTTCCCTCTTAACAAGTATAGAATGTTTGTCCCCAACCCCCCTCAAAACCTGTCCCAACTCGCTGGAGATGTTTGCACCCTTCGTTTTACCAAAAACAGCTTAGGGCTTTATCATCACACAGTATCTATTTATCAATGTCACTAGAATGTGGAATTTCAAACACACCTAGGAAGAAATCAAGTGCTAAAAAAAATGCATACGTCACATAACCCAGCAGGGTTGAAAGTAATGTTGTTGTGCCATCAATAAAAACATGTTTATATTGGTTAAAAGTATATTTTGTGCTATGAATAATCTAGTTATTTTTGATATCCATATTTCTGTTTTCCCCCCGTATATTTCTTTTATTTTTATTATCTATTGTTATCCATTTTATTATTATTACTTGAGCATAACCGTTTTTTATTTATTTATTATTTTGGTCAAATTGTTTTTGGTTTTCAAATAACTTTTTTGGAAAAAGTGGACTGCACTTGTTAGTCCAGTTTGACTACATTAATGAATGTGTTTTACAGAGGTAGACAGGATGCAAGAATGGCAAGGTATTATAAACAGGACATCATCATCAGGAATATCATCATGCTCTGAATCCTGTAAGGCCCCAAATTTCATTCTTGAGGGATTATTGGCATTTAAAAATTCTTAAATTTAGTAGAAAAGCTGCCCAGGACAGGGGAACTTTTGGGATCTGCCCTCCTTCAGTTTCATTCTTTCCAAACTTTCCGATACTGAGATAGGGCCATGGTGGACTGAGATGTTCACACCTGTGTCTATTTGTTTTAAAGACTATCTGTTTTCTCATGTAGCACCCAGTCAGTACAAAGATAATGGATGTGAACTCTGCCTCAGGCCTTTGCAGGATGTTTAAGGATTTGGACAAGCAGTTACAGGCCCTGGCTTTGGGCTTTTTGTCTCTCTTTCGGCTCTTCTTAACTATGTGCCATTTGTATTGTTCAAAGGGCCATATCAACCAATAAGGCCTAATAAAGCTACTTTTGTTTTTTGTTTTTTTGTTTTTACCCCGCCTCCTTTTGTAGTAAACTTTACTCTTTTTTTTTTTATACGTTGTACAGGATGAACTTTTTACAGACTTTTTCCCACAGGAGATGATGTGGGAAGTCCACTGTGAGAAAAAACTGTAAAAAATGTTTTGCCCTTTTTTTTCTGTATCAAAAAAAAAAAAGTGGCTGTCCAGATACTGGACAGCCACACACCTTCAAATATCACTTAGTGTTGTGCGGCATACAACCTTGAATTGCTCTTAATTGATCCATTACAAATTCCCAGGGATAAAAGTTCCCAGTCTACTCCCACCCCCACCTCTCCAGCCTCGATCGCTCCTGGCACAGCAAGGAGCCGAATAAGTGAAACTGTGACTTTTGGCAGTGGAGACCCAATTATTTGATTTGGATTAAAGATCCAGGCCATCCCCCATGGTGCTGTTCAGTGCTGTCGCCTGTGGAGCAGCTGCAGAGCTGTTGAAAATCTAATGGGCGTGTGGCACTTGGACAAGTTTCATTGATCTATTTCTTTTTTGTCTTTATGTAATATGGTTATTGTAAAATAGTGATGGGCGGAATGTAGGGCTGAACGATTTTGGAAAATCTAATTGCGATTTTTTAATTTTTTTTTTACCAATATTGCAATTTAATATGCAATTATTTTTTAAAGATCTTTGTTCTGTATTATTCAACAAAGACAAGCTAACTTTAGACCATGCAGTGGTTCTCAAACTTTTTGGTCGCGCCCCTCTTTAAACCTATAAAAAAAAATTTTTTGAGGCTTTCTCCTCCCAACGACCTTAAACACCGTGTCTACACCGCGACGCAAGTGGCAAAAAATACAGTAGTAGAACCAACCATTATAACGATGACAAAACCCGACATTAAACTGATGCTTTGTTCTATTTATGATGTACTGACACTAAGTTAAAATGATTTGCAACGGTCGCGTCAAGTGTACAGTAGAGCTGTTGCGGCGCAGCGCGATAATCGTAGCGTCCAGTATAGACACTGTTAGTGAATCATATTTTCTGCATTTAGCTTTTGAAAGACCAGCACCTGCCTGGGTCTGTGCGAATTCATCTATGGCTTTTCTCTTCGCTTTCACAAACGGATCCATCTCCCATTCTATGTTATGTCCTTTGGCTGTTTACTGTTTTATTTATTTTCTTTTTCTGCTGATGGAGTACGCTTTCAAATACGATACACACTTGTACGATATACGCTTTCAAATATTTCCACGTGTAGTGTGCCAGGGTTGCCAGGTTTTCACAAAAAAAAACCTCCCAATTGCTACTCAAAACTAGCCAATCGCCTTCCAGGGGGTAAAATACACGTTTTTTGGAGGGGTTCCCCAAACCACAGACTTGGCAACACTATAGCGTGCCAACTTGATGCTTCCTCTAAAGACTGCTTAGATGTGTTCGACTTGAAGCAGCGCTGCTTAGACCAATCTGTGTGTGTCATCAAAGTACTGCGAGAGCTATTAAGAGAGCGGACGTCTCCTTATGCTTTCTCTCACTGTACTTTGATGCAGTGGCGGCTCGTGGGTTTTAAAATAGAGGAGGCACACTCATTGTATTGGTCTGGGATCCCTGCCGAATTATTATTATGTGCTTAACCAATTTAAAAAGCTTTTGGCTTTTTGGTTGCTTTTAGTCAAAAAACTTAAAGAAAACGACATACATACAGCAAGATGTTATAATTCACTTACCTGGCCTATCACTTGAATCAAACATCCATCCCTTCTTAAAACTCTGTGTTAAAAGAGAGCTGCCTGTTGCGCCATTTAATTAAGCCGACTGCTGTAGCCTATATCCAGTTTAGGCTGTTTTCCCTTTTTTTAAATTTGTATATATACTGTTTGAATGACAGCTTGGTAAATCTGTTGGCGATAAAATATTCAATATCACGACTCATCATAAGTACTTGGTACATTATCAGCGCAGCGGGAGACGTTCAAACTAACATCACATAATTTACGTCTCTATGATGATTGGTTTATATACCAGAAGGGAGGCTAGCCTCCCCCTACAAAGTTTCTTTTCTCAACACTCCTCAGCGCTGAAAGTGAACACTCGATGGTGATTGGCTAATTTTTTTTACCAACTGAGGCACGAGAGCTCACCTCTCCCCCGGCCTCCACCTCCCCATCTCTATCACCTAGCGGTTGTAATTACATCAGCAGATTCGGCACATTCGCGATAGAAAATTATATGATATTATGATATTACAACTGTGAAATTACAAACAAAAAATACACATTTTGAGACATGAACTGAAATGAATTGTGTATTTTATTAACATTAAATCGTCCTCCTCCCTTTTTCACCTCAAAATTATGGGGAAGCTTTGCCTCCCCTGACGAGCCGCCACTGCTTTGATGTCATACACCGATCGATCTTCAAGTCGAACACACCTCTTTACTCTCGCGTGTCACGTGACCGAGTGTAATCGCAGCCTCTGCGATTGAAAAATCGCATTTTTTCATATCGCGATATTATCGCAAATGCAATTAATCGTTCAGCCCTAGCGGAATGGCAAAAATCTTATATTCTTATATCACAGTAGTAGTATGTAGTAATGTTTGCTGAGAACTGCCTGTACCTTTTTCTGTACCCCCCCCTGTCTTTCGGTGGTTTGTTTATGTATAATTAATTAATTAATTAATTTTTAGTTTAGAAACTTGATTGTCTTCTTTTTCAATGTATTCTCTGCTTTATTTATTATTTTATTTATTAATTTATTTGTATTTTAATTTTTTTGCGTTTTTTATTTTGAGAACTTGCCTCTATATTTTTTGTTTTATTTTTATTGTTTGCGGGATTTCTTTGATTTAGTTTTTCATGTCTTTTTTTTTGTCTTGTTTTTTTAATTATATATATTTTTGACCGTGAGTACCTCTATCTTTTCTTTTATTTTTATTTATTAATTCATTCATTTATTGTTCTTTTGTTTTGGTTCAGCTTTTGTTTTTATGTGGGTAACTTGAGTGCATCTGTCTTTATTTTTACCATTTATTTCTTCTTTTTATTCTGTTTTATTTTTCAGTTCATTTGTATGATTTGATATTTTGCAATGATACTTAGTGACTGTAAATGACCTATATTTACGTTAAATGCATGTGACGCATCAAAACGAAGTTGCTCCCAACAAAGCTATAATCAACAAAGCTATCTACACTGAAAGTGTGGTCTGTTGCACCATTTGAAGTGTAGGCTGTCATTTTATTTTTTTGTGTCCTTGTATATTTGCACCACAGATTTACAGTATAGCAGAATCTTTACATTGTCATACTGCCCAACCCTGTTGTAAAAGAATGCTTTAATTAAGAAGAAATCAAACAACTTAAGTGCCTCAACTGAATAGTGACTCATGGTGAGTGCTGATGACACATCTGTCCCACACAGCATGATCTCGAACTTATCAAAATGCAATTACCACCCATTCCTATCAGCATACTGGTATATTTGCATTAACACCCAAAGAGGTCTGCTTGATAGGGGAGGTTACTGTTTCATCTCAGTTGAACAATCCTATCTAAGTGTTGATAGCACTTTGGGAAGCCCACCCTGTTATAGCATTACTGCCTGTTGACTGAATGTCTCTGGTTTCTCAGTGATAGATTATATTCACATTAGAAGATCTCCGTTTGCGCCCTTTTGTTAGGATATATCACTTATCTAGTAGACTCATGCTGTGGTTTCCACCCGTACTGATGTTTTTCACTAAAATAATATTTTTCATGAGCTACACTTAAAAAAATAAAGGTTCTTTATTGGTGTCGATGGTTCTATGAAGAACCTTCAACATCTGTGGAACCCTTTCTTTGCACAAAAGGTTCTTTATACTGGAAAAAGCTTCTTTAGATTTTTTAAATGTTCTTCACACTAAAAAAATGGTTCTTTTAAGAACTGTTCACTCAAAGGTTCTTTAAGGATCTAAAAATCACTTTTGGAACCTTCATTTGTAAGAGTATAGAGTTTTGTGTCCATCCTTTTTGCCCAAGTCTTTATTTGCCACATTCAGATGTGACAAACACTGAACAATGCCATGTGTTTGTTCCTTCAACCCCAGTAATTATTTGCCATGGTCAGCTAGGGTAGTGGTTTCTGTCAAATTAATATGGGGGAAGGGGCTTTCCTTTCCTTTGGGTGACCCAGATGGTCATCTGCTTCCTCTTCTCAGCTAATTTGGCCACTAGCCAATCAGTTCTCCCTTAATATGATTAGTAAGGCCAAAGCCTGACCTGTAAGCCTGATAACAGCTTGCACAGTTCTTGTAAATGTCTTCGATGCAGGATAATGTTTTGCATTCGGCTCACGTGTTGACGCCATTTGGCTTGACGTGTGCACCGGACAAAATCCGTAGAAGTATGAGATTTCTCGTAATCCTTTTATAATGGAATTCAGTACACGAGTGCTTGTTGTTTTCAGATTCCCTCAAGGTTATACAGTAGACGCTCATTCACTTGACACATCACAATGCCACACAGCATGGATGCCCACCGCAGTTGATTCCCTGCCGGTTTCCCGCTCCCGGGCCCAGCTGGTGTGTGTTTGCTGTAAACGTGAAGAGGGCCTAGCTGTAGGCCACACTCTTACCCAGCTGTGATTCACTTAGCATATTAAAGAGTGGGGCGGTGGATGAGTCCTGTAAACTGCTTTATTGCCACTCTACCTTTTCCTTTCAGACTTTGTGTAAATGAATACTGGAGCCGCAGTGGATAGCTTGTAATCAAGCACAGGGCATGTGCACAGGGGGACTATTAGATTTTATAACTGTTTTGTGGTCACGCCCTCTGGGTAACAAGGGTGACGCAGTGCTAAAGCTGATTGCCTTCAAGCAAATGAGCTAAAAACATTGCATCACTCTTAATACTAGAGATATACCAGTGTATCTGTAACATGGGTTATTGGCTGATATTACAGATTTTAAGTCGTATCGTTATCACTCCATATTAGATGTGTGCCAGCTTACATTAGATAATATTGGATATTTCTGCATGCTTATTATTTAGATTACTTTTTCCATCATCTAACTCTGTTATTCTTTAAAATCCCTGATAAAGATTACAGTTAACAGTGTTATTAAATTAACACTGTTAATTGTAATATTTAATAAATGTATTTATACATAGAATTTTATATTGTTCATTTTAAAATGATATTTTTTGTTTTTTTTAAAATGGTATGCAATAATATCAGTCATCGACTGTCTTACAAATGTTTTGGTATCACCTGTATTTTAGATGTATTGCAGTTAATTATTAGGTTTTTTTTTTATCGGACTATTGAATATTTAATTGTTCATTCTCATTTTCTCTGTGTTTAGATTTAAAATTGATCATTAAAACACTAATTATTTAATATTTATCTTTAGCAAATCTCAAAATGACTTTTTTTCATATCATATATGTTGTGATGCCTATATTGACTTTTGCATTTATTTTCTAATGTGTTTTATTTATTTATTTTTTAATTTTGACCAAATTGTATAGAATTTTTAATATTGGCCATTTATTGGTTTTTGGTCATAACATGAAAATAATAATCAGCCAGAAATTTTCAAAAGTTTGCATATGGTACATTTGTACTTTCCTTGTAGCTTCTGTCCACTGTCACCCAGTTTTCAGCTCCGTACCCCTTCTTGTTCAGTCAAGACCGACCCTTGGAGTTCAAAGGTTAGCGTTAAGGAACACCTTCCTGACATGCAGACAGGAGCCTGTTTGTGCATCTTGACTCCCGACACCCAATAACTCACTTTCTCTCCTTTCAGACAGTGACCCCCAATGTCATCCTCTTCTGTCACGTTGTTTTGCTAATTGTTTTTCTCTCTTTTCTCATAGAATGGAAATTCAAGTTGGAACGAGGAAGGCGAGGGTGGGAGAAGCCGGGAGAGGCCTCAGAGACTTTGCCAAGGTAACATTGTTTCTAAGCAATGGCATATAGGTATATCCACACTTGTCAGTGACACACAAACGTTTTGCCCCTCAGTTATTTAACTTTATAGTTAGCATGAGAGGAAACTCTTTTTATAGATTGGGCTGTTAGTTTTTATCACCAAATTAATGTATGCATTCGTTCATATTTACAATAAAGGAAAATGAAAATAAATTATGGCTCGACATTTTGTAAGAGGTTGTTTATTATTTATTGTATTTTGTAGCTCTTTGTTAACCACGGTGCCCTTGTTTGATCAAAAATACAGTAAAAAAAGTATAGTATTGTGAATTATTATTATTACAATTTATTACAATTACAAATAAAATATAATTTTTTTAAATATTTTACAATGTACTTTATGACTGTATGTAAAGCTGAATCTTCAGTGTCATATGATCTTTCAGAAATCATTCTTATATGATGATTTGTTGCTCAAGAAACATTTCTTATTTTTATCGATGTTGAAAACAGTTGTGCTTAATGTTTTTGTAGAAAACGTAGTACATATTTTTGGGATTTTTCAGATTATATTAGAAAGATGGTATTTAATTTATCTGACGTTTCCACGTGAAAAATAAAAATATGTAAAAAAAAATATTTGAAATAAATGATCCAGTAACAATTAACAGATTATATACTTATTTAATCACATACTGTACATTAACAAATTGACAGCCCTTATTTGATCTATATTAATTAGTGCTGTCAAAACGATTAATCGCGATTTAATCTCATCCAAAATAAAAGTTTTTGTGTACATATGTGTGTACTGTGTATATTTATTATGTATATAAATACACACACATAAAACATATATTTTGAAAATATTTACATGTATATACATTTATATATATATAAATGTAGTATATAAATTTAAGTATTTAAATATAAGTATTTAGTATATAAACAACATATTTCTCTGAAATATATACATGCATGTATGTGCATTTATATATACATAATAAATAAACACAGTACACACATATATTATGTAAACACAAACTTTTATTGGATGTGCACTACTATAATATATTAAATTCTGTATTTATTGAGCAAACAAGGAGTTTTGTTCAAACCTTACGAACAGTTGCTTTGTCTACAACGAAAATGAATAAAGAAGTTTCAAAGGATTTCAATGAGTAATAATTAATGTATCACAATATTTGATCATATGGAAAACGTTGAGTAATTATTCAGGATTCTTTGATGAATAGAAAGATCCAAAGATCACCATTTATCTAAAATAAAAAGCTTTTGTAAAATTATACACTATACCATTCAAAAGCTAGGAGTCAGTATATATATATTTTTTTTCATTGGGAAATTATAGAAATTAATACTTTTATATAGCAAGGATGCATTAAATTGATCAAAAGTGATAATAAAGACATTTATAACATTACGAAAGATTTTCATTTCAAATAAATGCTTTTCTTTTGAACTTCTATTATCAAAGAAACCTGAAAAATTATACTCCGCTTTTTTCAACATAATAATAATAATAAATGTTTTTTGAGCAGCAAATCAGAATAATTTCTGAAGGATCATGTGACTGGAGTAATTATGCTAAATATTCAGCTTTGAAATCACAATAAATTACATTTTTAATAATTCAAATAGAAAACAGTTATTTTAAATAGTAGAAATATTTCAAAATTTTACTGTTTTTACTGCATTTTTAATCAAATAAATGCAGGCTTGATGAGCAGAAGAGACTTCTTTAAAAAACATTAAAATCTTACTGTTCAAAAACTTCTGACTGGAAGTGTATAGTCAACTTTAATATTTCTCTCATTTCCAGCTTTTAATTGGCTTAGAAATCAGATAACTGCTGGACAATAACCAATAATAATGATTTGCTTCTATACTACAAACAATTTTTATCACATAATAAGGCAGAATAGTTTCTATACTGTAATAAATGCTATGTCAATTAGCACTGCATTGTTCATATACTTTATTTATTACTTGGAGATGACTTGACAAACACAAATAAATCATATATTGTAGCAATCGTATGTTTAATGTCTTCATGTTTCCAAACGTTTCTGTTTTTCTGTGAAAACAACTGTTTTCATACAGCGATAGCGGGACGCTTTTTCATATTAGGAATTTCCTCATACGACTTTCTGAGTGAGAGCGCCCTCCGGCTTCAAGTATGAATGAAACATACACTGCATGGAGTGTTAGCTCTCCGTGATGTTCATCTCGCCTTATTCTGGGTCCGAATAAAACATCAGATCATGCACAGACTATCCTGTCTCTTTGAATTTAAATCTATATTTATTCACACCGCTCTTGAAAACCTCTATGCGAACACACTTGCCCGAAAAAGTGCGGGTCACGAATTTACGTGATATTAAAAGTGGGGGGGACACATCCCCTGCGTCCCCCGTGTAATCTACGCCCCTGACCCCTGGCATTAATATACTGCATCTGTACCAGCGTGTGATGTAATAAAACTGCAGCTCGTCAATAAACTTTTTTTTATTTATTTAAATTTTTTTTAATCCATTTTATACAATCCGCATTCATTTAGCAAGTGCATTCGCGCAATAAACAATTTTCAAGTGTCCCCAGAACTACTTAGCGATTTAAAATGCATTTTTCCTTACAAATTGTATGATCAGCATAACAATTTGAGTAAATGTGTAAAAGGTATGGCATGAATTTGCCATCTTTCTAGAACAATGTGCATTTATGTTAAAATTGTAACATATTATCAAGTTTAGTTATTCTTATTTCTTTATTGCAAAACGCTAAAACTGGCACCGTTTTGGAGAGAAATGGGCTCTCATTTTAACCCATATCATGGTGTGTGATGCTGAACTATGACTTTCTAATGGTGTTTGTATTTGCACTGTTCTAAACATTATTTTATGTGCAACAACAGCATGCTGTCTCCGTGGCCTTACACATGATTTTAAATCAAATTTTTCTAACTTTATGATTTAAATGGGGATGATCTGAGAATAACTTTCGTCTTTTCTTCAACTGAATACTGTTTCCGTGCTGTTTTGATGTATTTTAAAGAGTTGGCAGTCAAAATTAAAACTGCTGGATGATAGATACTCTTCATTCTTTATGACAAACAAGATAATGTGAATTGCGGAATGTACAATGTTTTTAAAATGAATCAGTTGCGGTGTACAGCGTTTATTATGAGGGGGTAGAATCCACAGCTCAGTACTCACTACTCAATACTCATGAGTACTTTTAAATAGGCTACTCTTTTACTCTTACTCAAGTAGTTTTTACTCTACTCTACTTTTACTACATTTTTTGGAATGTAATGGTACTTTTACTTGAGTATATTTTTCAGTACTCTTTCCACCACTGGATCCAGAGCATCCCAAACATGCTCAATGGGTGACATGTCCGGTGAGTATGCTGGCCATGCAAGAAATGCGATGTTTTCAGCTTCCAGGAATTGTGTACAGATCCTTGCAACATGGGGCCGTGCATTATCATGCTGCAACATGAGGTGATGGTCGTGGATGAATGGCACAACAATGGGCCTCAGGATCTCACCACGGTATCTCTGTGCATTCAAAATGACATCAATAAAATGCACCTGTGTTCGTTGTCCACAACATATGCCTGCCCATACCATAACCCCACCGCCACCATGGGCCACTCGATCCACAACGTTGACATCAGAAAACCGCTCACCCACACGACGCCATACACACTGTCTGCCATCTGCCCTGTACAGTGAAAACCGGGATTCATCCGTGAAGAGAACACCTCTCCAAAGTGCCAGACGCCATCGAATGTGAGCATTTGCCCACTCAAGTCGGTTACGATGACGAACTGCAGTCAGGTCAAGACCCCGATGAGGACAACGAGCATGCAGATGAGCTTCCCTGAGACGGTTTCTGACAGTTTGTTCAGAAATTCTTTGGTTATGCAAACCGATTGTTGAAGCAGCTGTCCGGGGGCTGGTCTCAGATGATCTAAACGTGGTCTGCGGTTGTGAGGCCGGTGGATGTACTGCCAAATTCTCTGAAACGCCTTTGGAGACGGCTTATGGTAGAGAAATGAACATTCAATTCACGGGCAACAGCTCTGGTGGACATTCCTGCAGTCAGCATGCCAATTGCACGCTACCTCAAAATTTGCAACATCTGTGGCATTGTGCTGTGTGATAAACTGCACATTTAGAGTGGCTTTTTATTGTGGCCAGCCTTAGGCACACCTGTGCAATAATCATGCTGTCTAATCAGCATCTTGATATGCCACACCTGTGAGGTGGATGGATTATCTCGGCAAAAGAGAAGTGCTCACTAACACAGATTTAGACAGATTTGTGAACAATATTTGAGAGAAATAGGCCTTTTGTGTACATAGAAAAAGTCTTAGTTCTTTGAGTTCAGCTCATGAAAAATGGGTGCAAAAACATAAGTGTTGCATTTATAAATTTGTTCAGTGTACAATGACTTCAGCCAATCCTAAATGAAATCAACTGAAATAAAACAGCAGATGATGATTAAACAACTCCACAAACAGCATTACCAGCTTCACTCATTACCAACCAGTTTGACTTTATTTCTGTCATATATCTAAAAACATTTTTGAGAATTAACAGAGGTGTATATTGTATTGAAATGTTTTGTTTGACCTCACCATTTTGGCGATCGGTGGTTGCTTTATAGTTGGGCTCTTGACCCTTGACCCTTTATTGTTAGTTTTTCTCTGCTGTTATAACTGTGTTTGTAAAAAACACTTGTTATGACAAGAAAAGCTGAGAGAAATTGCAATGACGTGGTTTTAATAACTGTTAATGATGATGTGATGGGAAGATCAGTTCATGGCGGATTCATGATCTCAATTTGGTTAATTTATATGAATTTTTTTTTTTTTTTTTTTTTTTTTTTAAAAAATATTTTTTTTTTTTTTCGACCTTTCTTTTTTATTCTTTTCGGAAAATACTTTTTTGGTTATGGTATTCATATGACTCTACAAGATAAGTTGACAAACTATTGTAAAGGCATTTAAAAACATTTTATGCACAAAACCTTTAGAGCTACAGTACCTTTTAGACACACACAGACATCAAGAATCAGCACGTGAATCTCAACAATGGTGACTATTAATACATTTTTTTTAAATCATGCCACAATGCATGCCTGGAGTTTTGTACTGGCAGAGTGATTTTTTTTTTGTCACCAATGTTGAAATTCATTGGCTGAATGTTGATGTCTGTATGTATTTAAGTTCTGCCATAGTTCAAAACTTTTATTTGTGCATGTTGTGCTTAGGAATGTTTCACAATGATTGATTGCAGTAGTATCAGTGGTACAACTTAAGAGTATTAGTAATATTTCACACACACTTAAGGGATTAAACATTAGGTGAGATCAGTGAATCTAGTTCATGATGGTTTTGACATCACAAACACCAGTTTTATCTAATCATAGATAATTTAGTTTTTTCTTGTTATAAAAACTGTGTTAAATAAAGACAGCTAACTAAATCAATCAAAGAAAAACTATTTTTAAAAAGTCAAGATTCAAGAGCCCAACTAAAGCAAACACTGATCGCCATTATGGTGACTTCAAATGAAAGTACAACACCTAAAATCTCAATAAGAGCTTTTGTACACAATGACAGAAATAAAGTCACACTGGTTAGTAATAAGTGAAGCTGGTGATGCTGTTTGTGGAGTAGTTTAATCCTCCTCTGCTGAAATCTTGATCAATTTAATGTTTCATTTTCAGTCGATTTCATCTTTGGCTTTGGCTGTAAGTTGTGTTTCTCTGCTCTTGTTTCTCTTTCCTTCAGTGATTCTGCTTGTTAACAGGTGTTCTTCACTCATGCTTAATCCTCATTTAATTAGTCACTTAATTATCTCATTAACTTCACCACCGCTTCAGTGTTACTTCAACTCTCTGTAGTGTGGACACATATAAGTGCTCTTTAAAACTGAGTTGTTATCTGCAAGATATTTGAGTTGAATTGATGCTTTTAATGACTTTGCATAAATCAGTAGATTTTTCTTCATGGACTTAAGCAAAATAGTTCTCAATACCAATATGCTCGCATTACTTAAACATTATAATAATTACTTTATAAACAAATGACAATTAGCCAATTTAAGTGCAGTCGGTTTCTGCATATAAAATTAGTTAACTCAAAGGTTTACATATTAACATTGTATCAGTTAATGAAATACATTTTTTCACTGTAAATTTAAACAGTTCTGTAAAACTTAAAATGTTGCTACCATATTTTTCACAGTAAAGTTCTGGCAACCACAGCTTGCCGGTATTTTACCGTAAATTTTACTAACTTTTTTTAACAGTGTACTTAAGTGAATCAAAAAAGTGCTCTTAAGTTCAACTAATCGCATTTAATATAAATTTACACTATACATTTTGCATTTAATTGTAAATAACATCCAATTAAGCATCCAAAAAACATTTCACACTTAGTCTAATGGTATTTTTAGATTACATTGTCATTGGGAAGTAAACATAATGAAAAACATGGATTTAATAAGTAATTATAACCTGGAGCAATTACCACATTGTTATTTTTAATATAAATACAAAAAATAAAAATGTTATATTTACTTGCCATATGTGTAATATGTACAGTGTAACCAGTATACTGGACATCAAATAAATCTGCCATTTCTTTTACATATTTTATATAAATAGCATTCTCTATTGGCAAATGTACAAAGACTTTTGATATTAAAATATTTATTCATTTGAAGAAAAGAAAAATATATTTAAAGCAAATACTGTATGTTCAATGCATTGCAGCATTCAGAAGTTGACCTGCCAGTTATTGCCAAGCACCATGAAAATCTATTTTCTATTGCTAAGCTGTATTCTGCATGTGGAGATTGATGTCATCAGATTAGACAAGCTGTCATTACCCTTCTCACACCTGTTGTTCAAAGTGGGATATGTGCTTTTGAAACTAATGAGCACTCTAACTACTCCCTGAATGTCTTTCACTCCACCCTTTTCTCTGTATATAGATGTACGTAAGCCAAAATTCTTTATTGATGAGCACACTTAAATGCTGATCTTGCCCAACCAACCAACACACACACACACACACAAAGAATGATAACAGAGAAGCCCAAGTCACATGAGAACTCTCATTGTCTAGTAAACTGATTGAAGGAGCGTCGTCCTCAAACACGTCGTCAAACTGGCTCTTCAAAATACACAGTCAGATCAGTGATTTATTAGATGCTATTCAGAAGTGGATACAAGTCAGAGGTAATATGAGACTGCAATACTGTCTGGATTGTATAAAATAGCAGAGTGGGGCAAGCTGTACCACTTTTTACTTAAAGCTGTTCAAGGCAAGGAGAAAAGAGATAAATTTAATACTTATAATAATTTATAAGGATGCCTGCTTTTGAAAATAAATTTAAAAAGCATCTTTAACAAGGGCCCGAAGAAATATGACTTACAAAGTAACACAGCTTGCCCCACATTCAGCGTAATGTCAAGATGTAAGTTCAAGTTGTTGCATGGGCAATATGTTAATGGTTCAATTATTTCAAATAAAAATATTAACATAAATGAGTGGGTTAAAAAACATCAATTAATGCACAATTAGTTTTATTCTTGTTTGTTTGTTTTTCATATTCATAAACCAGCTATGAAAAGGTTTAAAGGGGTCATATGATGCGATTAAAATTTTTCCTTTCTCTTTGAAGTGTTACAAGCTCTTGGTGCATAAAGAAGATCCTGTAAGTTGCAAAGACAACGCCTCACACCAAGAGAGTATTCTTTATAAAAGTTAAGAGCAGGCCACGCCTACCTAAAACGGCTCGTTCTAATAAGCCCCCACCTATATACTGCCGAGAGAAATCCTCACCTATATGTGGGAAGATTTGCATAACGCCGCCCAAATGTTCCCGCAAAGAAAGAAGGCGTAACTTTTATTTTCACTGTAGTATTGTTGTTGCCGCCGCCATGTCGTGAAGGCGCTGTGTGTTTCGGTGTGACCGCGCATATTTGTTTCGTCTTTCCACAGAGGGACGCTTTCTGCTCGTCCTGCCTGGAGCTTATCTGTGCTGCCCACCAGAGTCGCTGAGGACATTACACCAGACACCACAGAGGACGAGCGACCCGGTGTGGGAGACAGCAGATGCTCTGATGGATCACCTTTTCACCAACTGTGAACGCAGCGGGGTCCAGCCCGGGGTCGTCATACACAGGGAGGACGTCTGCATCCAGAAGAACTGCCCACACCTCACGAGCGAGAATGAGGCGAACCACGGCAGCACCGTTCTTCAAGCCCGCCGCTTGCTCACTCTAGCCTCCGAACGTCCTCACTCTAGCCCGGGCCTCCGCTCCACTCTAGGCCACCGTGTGTGAACTGTGTTTGTTACACGAGATACCACAGCACGGAAGGAGACTGTGACTGCCAGGAGGAGATTGCTTCCCAAAAATGGACACGACTAGAAAATCAGTGGTTAAGTTGTATTTACAAAAATGTTCCAGAACAGTTCAACCCAAATATTCACATGTGTGCAGCACATTTTATGGAGGATGTATAATCCGATACTGTTTATTCTGAATCACAGACTGTAAGTACGTTTTTTATATTGAAAGAGTTTTTATATTTTTTATATTTAAAGTGAGTTTTTTTGGGCAGTGTAGAGTAGCGCTTTTTGTTTGTCGTTTCTCCGATCACAAATTGCAGACATGGTTTTATGTTTACGTGCAACGATGCATCATTTTGTCCCCACTGGATTTGCAACGAATGCTTCGTTTATAATGGGTTTTCATGTTTTTGAATCATTGCTCCGGGCTGACAGGGCATCATCACAGTATGGTGAGGGGCGTAACATTTCCGTCACATGCTTGAGGAATTTGGCCAATCATAACGCACCTTGCTTGTCAGACCGATGAGCTTTGTAAAAATCGACGCGTTTCAGAAAGGCGGGGCATAGAGGAGAAACAATAATGTACAGTATGTGGAAAATAATGTGTTTTTGAACCTTAAACCGCATAAACACATTTCATTACACCAAATACACCAAATAATGTTCTTTTTAGCAGCATCATATGACCACTTTAAAATTTTTAATGTTATCAAACTATGAATGATCAAATGTATTTGTAAAATTGTAATATTATTTCCTTCATTTGAAGGCAAATCTCTATTAGTAAAGAGAGCCACTGGCACAAATTAGGCCAAAACATCTGGCACATTTTATCCCACAGCAATCATTTTTTACATTCGTAATGGCAATTTTTATAATCACTTCATTAAAATTATCCAATTTAATCAATCAAAATATTTTAAACTGTTGACAATAAGACTGTTTAAGAATGTTTAAAAACAATAGACTGTTTAAAAATGTATCTTAATGTATCTTAATTATAGATGTAAAAAAAAACTTTGTTTGTTATATAACTCCGATTGTATTCGTCTGAAAAAAGAAAGTCATGTACACCTAGGATGCCTTGAAGGTGAGTAAATCATGTGGTAATTAAATTTTTTTGGGTGAACTATCCCTTAAATCTAAACGCCTCTGATCGACGCGTTTTCAGCGCTGACTAATCTGAGCGCCTCTGAATGGCCAATGCATTCCTAAGTTCAACAGAAACGCGTGTGACTGGTTATAAGGCTTAACGCTGCAAAAAACAACAACAACAGGCTCGTAAAAAGCAATCTGATGCAGTGTGAGCGAATCTAAAAGTAATTCCGCTAATTGATACTTTTCATTTATTTGCACATTTCATTGTTATCGCAACAGCCATAATACGTTGTGCAGGGGCAATTTTAGCCCCTTTGTCTTGAATTTGTGGGGCATTTTTGTTCATTTTGGTGACATTTTTGCCACAAACCCGCGTTAATTTCCGACCCTGATATATAAACATATAAATATCTATATCAAAATATAAACATCTAAACATTCTTAAATCAAGATAAATTTACATAAGAAGGAAAATGCCTTAAAGGGATAGTGTTTTTTTTCTTCTCCATACTGCATTTGAAGGTGAACTATCCCTTTAAGTCTCGTTTTCTGAAAAAAAATAATTAAATACTCTAATCAAGAAATTCAGATTTACGAAAAATTAATATATATATATGTATATTTATTTTTTTATTTTTCCTACCATATTTACAGATATTACTTTTAAGCATAAACTTAAATGTTAATGAATTGAACATGACTGAACTAAATTTTGGCTGCTGGAACCCTAAATTCTATCCGTATCATTTGATGATCTGATTGGCTCTTAGGATTGAGCACACAGTGTGGTCGCAAGACCAATATGACCTCCATTGAGGCTTGGCAAAACAAACAGAATCTCCTCCGCTGCAGTGATGAGCACGTTCAGCTCCTCCACAAAGAGAGCCATTGTCAGTGCTGCAATATGCCGTGACAAATTTGCCCAAACTGATAAGACAATGCTCAACAGCACATCCTCATGATTCGCAAAGTTAGTCGGCCACAGAAACAAAGAAGCTAAGGCTCTATTACAGGCCTATCTCAGCTGAAACCATAGCGGTTTCTCTGAGTATCATGGTGGAGTCAGATCTTAACTTTAGATTTAAGATAGGATGTTGCTGTAATGCGGCCCTATACAAGACTAAAACCTCAGAAAAGATGACTCATGATTTTGGATGGTTAGAGAGTAATATGTGTCTCCAGCGTGTATTTGTTCTGTGAGGGAATGAACATTCACTTAAGACCTGGACCCTTGCTTTATCTGATGTAGGATAAGCGTGTGCAGATGAAGTGATTGGGAGGGTTATGAGGACATTTCAGCACAGGATGATGGAGGACTATCTTTTTATACCTCCCAGATACACAGACATCTCAGACAAGAGCAAACAAAAACACCAAACAAGGCCCAAGCGGTGTGTGGGGAGTGTGTACGTGTCCTCAGACATGTGTCACAACTGGAGAACAGAGGACGTTGTTTTCCTTGCAGGACTGATCAAGAACTGCTGCTGGAGAGATGCAGCCAAACTGACTGAGAGTTTCAGTCCATCATGACCTCTCAGGCTTTCATCAGGTGACTAAGAACAAACGACAATGTATTAATTGGCCAATGCCTTTGCAAAAATATTTGTGCATATTTATTTCTTATTCAAGTCTGTATGGCCTAAAGTATCTAAAGACACAGATACATAACTTTATGCCACATCATAATAAAGTTAAAAGCATATTTATCTCATTTTATTACTTTATAAGTGAACTTTATGGAAGCCTGTTAAAAGGTACAAGATATAAAGATATAAAGTCAAACTGTGAGAAAAAAAAGTCACAAAATCAAGTCATGTTTTCTTTTTATTTTGAATACTGGACAACATTTATAGCAAAAATAAATAAATAATAATAATAAATAAATATTTTAAACCAGTGTCCTCATTTTTGTTTACTCTAAGTTTGAAGTACTAAATACAAAAAACGAAACAAACGAAACAAATATAAAAACAATATAGACATTTTAAAAAATAATTACAAAAAAATAAAAAGTTCACAACAAAATTACTAAAACGTAAACAAAAATGTAAATGACAGAAACAAACAAAATAACAAACTATAATAGTATATTGATGATACTAAACCGAGCAATGTCTTCACACTTATGTGAAACAGGATTTATACTGTTATCCTTATTTGGCTTTCATAATAGTTAAAAAACCGTCCCTGTTGTAATAGAAGGCATATACTCTGGACAACAGCGTCCTCTGCAGACAGAGAGGTCCCTCAATGGACGCCTCAGCAACACACATGATGTTTATTAATCGACAGTATCTATATCTCAAAACAGTATACCTCAAAAGCCCAATTACACCAATGTCTATTTTCTATTGCAGTGGTCTTTTTACATCTAGCCTAGTTCTAATCAAACCCAACTTAAATTACAATAAATTTAACTGGATATTTAAATTAGAATAATTTAGCACATTGGAGTTCTGTCCTACAAATAAAAATGTCAACCATCATATTTTTCTAACAGCTGTTAGATCAATTGAACACAATAAACCCACACTGACAAACATTCAGGTAAGAGTCAGCTATATAATGAAGGAAGAATTTTCAGAGTCTTTTCAGAATAGGTTGACTCTTATTTGAAAGACTAAGTTATTCAAAAATGTTTTATAATATTTGTCACTTTTGCCATTTTGTTTGATGAATTTTCATTCGTAGTTGTTCTTTTTACATTTATTTAAACAGAATGTTTAAAAAAATTTAAACATTCGGTTTAAACAATATTTATTTATTTACATTAGGTGGTATTTCAATATTTCAAAACAGATATTTTTGATAACAACAATAAAAAGCAGGTTCATATGGTTTTGATTGTTTAACCGTCTTTTTTATTACAGAAATCGAATAAGATAATGCTCATTAAAAAAAGAAAAAGTGAAAACATTTTGCATATTTAAATCTTTCTGAAGCGAATTTTTCTTGATTGTTTATTAACAGGCCATAAAACAAGCCTCACAATCACTTCAGCCGAATATGCGTTCGTGACAGGGCTGTAAGATTATGACAAAAATCATAATCGTCGATTATTCGCTTGAAATTGTAATTGCGATTATTAATTACGATTATCACAGTTTACATTGAAAGATGTTTATACCATTGTTTGATGCAACTGCATGCCGTATTTTTATATGAAAATAAACAAGCTGAAAACACTAACTGAAAAACCTTTAGTGCTTTAGTATTAAGCCTCAAATGTCAATTAAACATCGTTTCTTCTTTAAATTATAAAAAAGTAAAAAATATGAATGGTATTATAATGTACTAAAACTAAAATAATGGAGGAAAAAAAACCTTAAGATAACATGTAGAAAGAAAAAAACACATCTTAAGCTTGCAGAATAACACGAGTGGACTTTGAACGATTAATCGCTGCTTTGAACGATTATGCAATTGTGGCATGCATAATTGTAATCTGTAATCTGCGTGTGGGCCAGAGTGTTGGGGATAAAGCCCGCCGTATGGTTGTGGACAGTCTGTTGGAGAACTGTGATATTTTGTGCTTGCAAGAGACATTTTTAGCAATGCAAGATTTGGATACATTGAATTCTCTTAATGATAATTTTCATGGTGCTGGTGAATCCACAGTAGATCTTGGTATGGATTTAATCAAAGGTATAGGATATCTGGGGGTGTAGCCATACTGTGGAAAAAAAAGTTAGACCCACTGGTTAAGGTAATTAGATTGGATGTTAATTGGTGTATTGCAATTCAGATTACTTATCAAGATATGTATACACCTTACGAATGCCATCATAATGAAGATGAGTATTTAAACAGACTAGCTTTTGTCAGTTATTTTATTGAAAGTTCTACTATTTCTATTGTGTATGTCATTGGGGACATGAATGCGGATATTTCAGACAGAAATTCATTATTTTCCAGTCATATTGTCCAGCTTTGCCAAGATAATAATCTAATTTGGTCAAGTGAAGTGTGTTTGCCTGTAGATAGCTATACACTCTTAAAAATAAAGGTGCTTCACGATGCCATAGAAGACTCTTTTTATCTAAATGGTTCCATAAAGAACCTTTGACATCTGAAGAACCTTTCTGTTTCACAAAAGGTTCTTTGTGGTGAAAAAGGGTTCTTCAGATTATAAAAAGGTAAGAAAGAGATGGTTCTTTAAAGAACCTTTGACTGAATGGTTCTTTGTGGAACCAAAAATGGTTCTTCTATGGCATCGCTGTGAAGAACCTTTTGAAGCACCTTTATTTTTAAGAGTGTACCTATGTTAGTGAGGCTTGGAACACAACATCATTGGGGGACATTGTATTAGTGACAGCAGATGCACATGCCTCGCTGAGGGGTATGAGTATCTTATATGATACAGTAACAACTGATCACATACCTGTGTCTATGGTGATAAATGTTGAGTTTCTTGTAGCGGTCTAATAATGAAAATAATATCAATGCAGCAAAAATGGATTGGTCAGCACTTACAAAGGAGGACCTTTTAGTCTATTATGTAAATACAGATAGATGTCTGAGTAATATTCATTTATCTAGGGATGCAATGATGTGTAGTGATGTTAATTGTAAAGATGCAAATCATCAGAGGGATATCTGCTCAATGTATAATGATATAGTTAATGCCATGTATGGTTGTATAAGCCCTTTTTTAAATCGAAGGGTATAATGAATAAGACTAGGCCTGGCTGGAGTAAATATGTAGCTGATTATCAGGCCGAAGCCTGGGAAGCTTTTAAATTATGGGTTATAGCAGGTAGACCCAGGCAAGGGCCTGAGCTTGAGTATAAGAAGTCTACAAATGCAAGATATAAGTATGCTATTCGTTTTATCTGTAAAAATGAGCAAACCTTAAGGACTGATTTTATGGCTATGCAGTTGCTAAATCATAATATTACGGATTTTTGGAAAAAAAGTCAGAACTTTTAATAGATGCAGAGTATCTCTTCTTTGTACCTTAGATGGAGTGTGTGGGGCAGAGAATATTGCAGAATTATGGAGACAGCATTATTGTAGTCTTTTTAAATGCATCCAAAATGAATTCAAGTTAATGATCCAATAGTGATTATGTCACGTGAGGTGGATCATGCTATAAGTAAATTGCCTCAAAATAAAGCTAGTGGCCTAGATAATATTTCTGCCGAACATCTTAAATATGGAAGTAAGAGGATATCCCCTTTATTAGCTGTCTGTTTTACTGGCCTTTTGATTCATGGTGTGTTACCAGAATCAATGTTGTCTGTTCTGTTAGTGCCAGAACTATTAAGAACAAAGCTGGAATGGTAGGTAATTTAGATAATTATAGACCTATAGCTTTAGTTAGTATCCTGTCTAAAGTGTTGGAAAAAATCTTGCTGGATAAAAATAATTAATAAATGTGTTTATTAATTCTACAGACAATCAGTTTGGATTTAAGGCTAAACATGGTACTGATCTTTGCATCTATGCATTAAAGGAAATAGTAAACAAGTATAGAGATAAAAACTCATCAGTCTTTATGTGCTTCATTGATGCATCTAAAGCTTTTGATCGGGTTAATCATGCAAAGTTGTTTTTTAAAAAGAGGGGTGCCAGAATACATTGTGATAATCCTGGTTTATTGGTATGCCCACCAGATGATGCGAGTAAAATGGGGCAATAAAGTGTCTGCCCCTTTTGGGGTTAGTAATGGCGTGAGACAAGGAGGGATTTTGTCCCCAATTCTGTTTAATCTTTACATGGATGATCTATCTGAACCTTTGAATGCTTGTAAAACTGGGTGTATGATTTGGAATATTCTAGTGAATCATATTATGTATGCAGATGATCTTGTGGTGTTTAGTCCTAGCAGTGCTGGTCTTCAACAGCTTTTAACTATGTGTTCTGATTATGGTCTTGAACTGATATTTTATATAATCCTGATAAGAGTGTGGTTATGATTTGCAGAACTAAGGAGGATAAAAGTATAAAATGTCCAATTTTCAAGTTGTCTAATAGGAGTCTCACTGTCTGTGCTAAAGTAAAATACCTTGGACATTTCATCACTGAACGCATGAAAGACGATGAGGATATTGAGCGGCAACGTCGTATGAATGTATATGCGTGAATATATTTTACGTAAGTTTGTGTCTGTTCAGGAGGTGAAGGGGTCACTTTCTAAAGCAATTGCCTACAACATGATACTGGCTCACTGGGGTTCAACTAGGATCACTAGTTTACGAGAGCTGCAAGTAGCTTTAATTGAGGAAATGAGAATTTTACTAAAGAGAACCTAGATGGCATAGTGCAAGTGCATGTTTGTGAGTGAAAGAGTCATCACTTGTAAAGCACTGTTACGAAATTGATGTATAGATTTATCTGACGGCTCTAAATGCTTCAAAAAACAATGAGATTCTTGTGGGTATATCAAAATATAGGGTTAGTACTCACGGTATCAGTCAAAGCTCTGGAGGGCTAATGGTATGTTGTATTTTTATGTTTTTTTTTTGGACCTTGAGTCTGTAATAAAGACTGATTGATTGATTGATTAATCGCGATTAGAAATTCGATTAATTGTGCCGCTCTAATTCATGACAAACCTTCATACAAGGGAAAAAGCTTACATACCCAAATAAGACAAATTTGTATCATTGGCATTTTATTTCAGCTCCAGTGTTTCAAACTGTAGCAGCATTTCCACAAATCAGTTTTAGAGTCTAAATTTTACATTTTCATTGCAGTAAAACGAGAAAAAAAGAAAAAATTGGTATACACTAGATGGCACTATTTTTTTTAATATTTTAAAATTCCTCCCACTTCTTCTACACTGTGAGCACGGAGAGGCCAAGACATGAATGGGTTTTCCATGATGCTATTTAAATCAGTGGTTCCCAACCGGTTCCTGGAGGCACCCAACACTTGCACGTTTGACATGTATCCTTTTAAAATCAACACAAATGATTCAGGTTTAATCGGCTCATTAGTAGAGACTCCAAGACCTGAAACTGGTGTGTCACAGAAAGGAGACATGCAAAATGTGCAGTGTTGGGGTGCCTCAAGGACCAGGGTTGGGAACCACTGGTTTAGAGGACTAACACTGCAGCACTTCAATGCAATGTGGCAAATATCAGGATTAGACATTGATAAATCCGTTTTATGTTTTCTCAAAACATGGTACGTAGTGATGATCAGACAACATCAACATACACGGAACGAACGGAATGTTGTTAATAATACTGGACCCAAATGCAAAACCTTTAAAATGAGAAAATTGAAATACAATTTAAAATGGTTTCAAATACAACGTGTATTTTAAAACGGCTCGTCTTGCAGATCAATTACAGATAGGAAGCATTTAAAAATGCTGGACCCTGAAGAAGCAAACCCATGGGATTTCCACCCCACCACAGGGATCCAAAGGGTAATGGAGATTTGCCCTTGATCAGTCAAATAAAATAAAAATCTGCTTTGTGCAGCCCATCATGATAAATATCACCACATCCATCATCTCGGTTGTAATGACCCAACTACGCATCCTAAAACAGGAAAACCTAAAACATTGCCATACAAATCTCAATATGTCAAACGCTAACGTCATCGTTCCCCGATTTGAAAGGCATGTGTAAGTTCAGTGATATATAAATCTATACTGTAATGATAGTGAGAGAAGACGTCCATTTCTTTGGTTCCCTAGATGCTAGTCGAAAAAGTGGTCTGGAAACACACAGCAAATCAAGTACTAAACCAATAATAATCAGAAGGCAAACAAACACAAATCTCATTGGACCGGCATTAGGAACATCCAGCCCTTATGAGATGAAATAAACAGAAAGCCAGGGACAAAAGTCCAAGGGAACAGGAAGTGAGAGAGGACACAGGAAAGGCACAGACCAAACAGAAAAGCTACAGCTGAACCGGTCAGCTCAGAGTAAAACCAGAAACCCTCTCACACCCCGTCCCGTCTATGCATAGATTGCAAAGATGCAGTATGAACACTGGTAAACGTCTGATGAACGCCTGAAGAGGCAAACAAAACACTGGCGCTGTAATATAGAAGGCTGCAGGATGCTTCTGGTGTGCGTTTAATCTGTTGGTCCACTAACAGGACGTCCTGCACACGATACATGCGTTTCATCTCAATCAAGAGCTAAAAGTCAGATAAAATAGAATTCAAGAAAAGTTGTCCAAACAACGACTCTAGAATACCTGACACTATTTACAGATCCATTCCTCTACTCTCTTGATTATTGTGCGTGATTCCAGTGCAAGTTTAACACTGACCTTAAGAGCATGTGCCGTAGTCGTGTGGTAAAATATACACTGACACTTTTGGGCCCTCATTCAAGAATCTGAGGAGAGAATTGTTTGCATAGAGCCTTAGAAACATTGTTACTTTGGACTGAATGTCAGTTTCAATGTTCAGTTCACCCAAAAAAAGGATGGATTACTCACCCAAACCAATAAGAGATAAAGATATTTGTAACATGCTCTCATAATTTTTGTCCAGCCATTGAAAAACCACACAACAAAAAAATTCAAGCTTCAAGAAGTTCATAAAGACATAGTAAATCCATATGAATCGAGCGGTTTGATTCCAATTCTTCTGATCAAATATGGTAAACAGAAGCTTAACTATACTATAAATCTTGTGTGTGTGTGTGTCTGTGTGTGTGTGTGGTTCAACAAGCCATTGAGCTTCTGTTTACCATGTTTGTTGCACTCGATGTATGTTCTATTTGTGAGTAAAAGCCTAAATTAAATCTGTTCGTTATATAAAGCATTTGTGTCTCTTCATAAGACTTGGATTAAACAGCTCAGTTCATATGGATTACTTTTATGATGTCTTTATGAACTTTTTGAAGTTCTGTGGACTTTCAATGGATGGACAAAAATTATGAGAATATTAAAATATCTTAATTTGTGTTTCATGGAAGAACAAAAGTGATATCAGATTGGGACCACATAAAAGTCAGCAAATGACTCGAAAAGTTTCATTTTTTTAGTTAACTATTGCTTTAAATAAAGCTTCAAATTACAGAATTCCTTTTTGTCAATCATTTGGAAAACAAAACACTGAAAAGCCATCTTTTTTGGGGGGGATTTCCGATGTCTCCCACAGCCTTGTTTTCATTCATAACTAATGAAATATGCCATCTACTCTGACTAAGGTCTATTTCTGGAAAACAAGGCAAGCTTTATTCTGAATGGGCGACTGAATCTAGAGATTCACAGAGAGGCAGAACACAAAGGATGAGTCAGCTGCTTATTCACAAACAGCTCAGAAACAGAATAAATCTGCTCCCAGACTGAAATAAATTGTCACAGCTATGAAACTTTCTATCTACTTCATTAAGGAATAAGGATTTCTCAGGGTTTTAACAAGCAGGACAACTTCTAAAGCTGCAAAACCCACTGCATAGATCACGTCTCATAATTATATCACAGGCTTGACTGGTAATATATATCATCGTTGACTATGTTCTAAAACAATAAAAGAAAACTTATCACACAAAAAAACTCATTCATTTCAGCTTTCAACTTCCTCTGCTAAAGTGAACATTTTGAGCACATTAACAGAGGAATACATACACTATGCATTTATAAATCATAAGTGCTTTAGTGTGATGAAATCAGGCAATTTCATTAAATTAGTATCCAGTTCTTTGGAAATCAAATTTCAATAGTAGACTAGTTCATCTAAACAATAGTGAAATGTAAAATATTTGGATAAACTGAATGCACGAAAACTGAGTTTTCATGGTGCAAGTAATCTAGTTTAGAACTTCTGTCAGGGTTTATGAAATAAAATCGAACGTGAATAAAAAAAGAGACTGAGTTTGTTTATTGTTTTACAAATTATAGTGGCCAAAACCTCTGAAAACTGTTACCCATTCCAGTACTTCTATTCCTCACAGCCACACTTTTATTTGAGTCAAATTAAATTTGTCATCTTCCCTGACTAAGATTAATACGCATCAATATTTTCTTAAAAAGATACACAAAAAAAGACCAAAAAAAAAAAAGCAGTGTCCAACTTTGAATAGAAAATGCAGAGCTTAAAGCTCAGGCAGCTTTCATAGATGATGAGGCAATACTAATAAAAAAAATAAAATAATAATAAAAATTGGTCTGATTATTGCGCAACAGAATTCAGGAATGTCTTAAATTATATTTTAAAAAATAAAAAAAAATAAAATAGTAAAGTAATAAAAGCAAACTCTTCTGAACCCCTAAAATATTAAAAAGTCCAGAAAAGCCAACAAAATAAAATTAAAAAAAAAAAGTTATTTCTCACAAGTTTGTTGCGTCATTGAGCAGATGGTGTGTGTGTGTGCATATATAAGATGCGCACCATCATGCTCAATCCTAAATATGTTATGTAAGTGAGAATACAAACAAAACATCTACACATCTTTACCTTTCTGTTTCCATCATGTTTATAAGTAAGTTCTGTAGTGTGCAGCGTCCATACATCCTCGTAACAACATTAAACTCTTCCAATAAATACGTTAGCAACAAACAAAGAAGCTGCTGGAGTGTCTACTGCATAAGAAATGAGCATCTACATTCCCCTTTGAGTCAAAGGCATCTTCCTTCGTCTGTTGATCCTCACGCTCACTCTTTGGATGGGCTTCAGTGCTAACGGGTCTCATGTAGGGCTGGCCTTGCGAGCGTCTCTCCTCAGTTCCTGGATGTGCAGTTCCTGTTGGGTCAGAAAGTATTTGAAGAACTCATACACGGACCAGGCGATGGCTGTAGACGGCATCTGATAAATCACCCGCGCTCTGGCACCTTTAAAAAACGCCGGCACGCCGCCCAGCCGGTACACTGTCCTGAGTGCGTTCACCATGCCGGAGAGATGTCCGCTAACGTGTGCGGAGCTGAGAGCCACGTTCTCCTGCGTGTTTAGCAGCGTCTTGCACACGTCTAGTGGAGTGGTTAGGGCAGCGGACACAGCACCGGCCGCCGCTCCGGACAGGATGTGCGTCTCGGGCCGATACTCGCGCTGGGGGTTAAAATGTTCCTGCATGAATTCGTAAGTGATGAAGTGGACGGCCTGGAAGGGGATGTTCATGGTGAGTTGAGTGCTGTAGCTGCGGTAGAAGGCAGCCAGGCCTTCCTTGCGACTGACCGTCAGGACGCAGTCATACAGGCTGCGGTATGGAGAGTTATACATCTGCATCCTCTGCTTCACCACTGAGCGAGAGAGAGTGAAAAAGACTCAATTCACTGACTTAAAACATTCATTGTACTCATCACTCTCATCAAGAATACAAATGCTAAGCCTAACGAACCACGATTTTTATGAATAATACAAAAAGTGTTATGTGTCACACTTCGCCTGGAGTTTGATTGACAGGCGATCTGACCAACCATTTTGAACTTGAAAAATTGTGTGTATTGACGTCTTTTTTGCGGTTAAAAAAAGATACCTTCTGATTAGGGCTGCACGATTAATCAAAATTAAATCGCAAAGGTGATAAATCACGATTAGGCAGAAGCTGCGATTGTCATGTGTATCTTTCAGTGAAGCACGGTTCTGTGATCAGTAGTAAATCTCCATCCGAAGGCCAGAGGGCGCTCTCGCACTGAAACTCCAAATAGCCTTGCAGAAGAAACCCAGGAAATCCCCATAGCTGTTGCTGAATAAACAGAAGCTTTAACTGCTTTCATTGATTCAATGTGACTAATAAACACACGACTATGACAATATATGGTTTATCTGAGTTTGTCTTATTATAATGTTTATTATAATAAAGTATATAACAATGCAATGCTAATCGACATAGCCTTTATCACTGCTTAGAATACTATGAAATATGTTGCGTGCATTATTCTGTGTAAGACGCTACATCATCTCACGGAAGGATTTATTTCAAACACTCAACTGACTTTATGAAGAGAGTTTGGTGTAAAAACATGTTATTAAATGTGGTATTTTCACGTGCTTTCAGGTGGAGCAGTATTTACTACACAGAGCAGTAGTTCACTGACAAGCACTGACAGTGAACTACGGCTCTGAAAGTATGCTCCATCTGAAAGCATGTGATGGAGATTTACTACTAATTACAGAACCGGCTTTACTGACAAATACGCATGACAATCACATTCGATTAATCCGTGTCAGGGCCCAACCTCTGTTTCGTTTATGTTTATTCTTGCTATAAAACCCCCCCCCCTTGTAAAGAGGAAGAGATGATCGGTTCACTTGCTACTTGAACTGAGGCGCTACAGCGATCTATCATGACCGCTGTTGTTTGCGAAGGGTCAATTCAGCAATTAGGTTTGCATCATATCTGCTAGTATTATACTGAAATCAGTGATTAAGAACCCATATTATTCAACCTTGGTTGGAATGACTCATTTTTGTTGGGCACAACCCGAAAACAAGTTTGCATTTTAGCACATCCGGTTCAGTTTTTTGAATGGGTTTTCGGTTAAATTTCTGAAATAAGGTATGTTTAACACAAGCTCAGATATTTTCATGTTTTATTCTACGACATAAAATACATCAGTAAGAACCCCTTGTTTTTTTTACAGCCTTTACTTGTTGCTAACAAGTGTCTAAATGGGACTATAGAGGTTGTCGGGACATTAAACGTCTACAAGCTGAACAGGTCAACTCATCTACTCACTAGTCATTTTCACAACCTCACTGTGTTTATAATCACACTCTTGCAACCTATTGTAACTAATTTTTTGTGAAAATATTATAGAAAGAAAGAAATTATATACAAGCTAATCATAAGACTATAATAACGCTTTATTTTTAATGACATATTTCTATTGTCTAGACAAGGGTTTCCAAACTGGGATTAATGAGGGAACTGCAGGAGGTTTGTGAGCTGATGAAAAGCTTCTATTAAGTACATAAAATCAATAAATAAATACAAAAGTAAAATCAGCTACAAAAAGATAAGCCCCATAAAATCTAAATTAAACTGATTCATGTGAATTTCTTGGGCTGTCCTGCACATTTTCTTGAAGACCCAAAACAAACCACTTTAACAGTTTACTTATAACGTATTAAAAAATCTAAGATGCCATTATTGACTGTATTTGACACGTAGAAGAATACCTTCTGCTGGTTTCATGAAGGCATCGTGTGGAGGACAGTGGCAACACTTCTGCCACAACCTAAAGGAAAAGAGAAGAAAAATGCTGTACATCACCATATCAATCACCACATGTGGAAAAAACAGACAGAAATCACACTCTATGCTACTTTACAATGTCCATCACAGACAAGGGGCGTCTTTCCATTCCTTTTCCGTCAAAACGATGGGCACAACGTAAACACAACAACGTGCACACTGCCAAATTATAACCCTTGATCTCTTCTTGCTCTTGAGTCAAGAGTCAAGAAAATTAGCAATGACATTCATTACAGGGATAGTTCACCAACATGATGCAAATTTGCTTTATTCCTCACCCCTTAGGCCATCAAGATGTAGGTGACTGTTTTCAGCAGAACAGTAAAGAAGATTTTTAGCAAAAATCAGTTCTTGGTGATTAAAATGCAAGTCCACAGCTACAGTCACTTTCAGAGTCAAAAAAGCATATCAAGGCAACACAAAATTAATATGCGTGACTCCTTACAATATATTGAGGTCTTATGAAGCAAAAAGATCGCCCTGTGCAAGAAACGAACATTTTTTTCAACAATCTTACCTGTAATCCTAGCTTAAGGCAAATGGTCCGAGTGATGTCGTTAGCGCGAACTAACGTTCTTTTTACCAGGTTTATTTTTAACCGAACTAGTTGACCATTTCACACGCAAATCGACTGAATCGTTTATTCACTTCATATGCTTTAAACGTGTAAAACATCTGTGTTTTACATCACATCACTATTGGGTACTTTAAAAATATAATTGCATATACCTGATGTCATTGCATGATTACATAACTGTGAAAGAGAGCAGCATCATCAGTTTGGAAACCAGAAGCGAACTCTCTGAAAGAACCAGTTCGCAGAAAAGTATCAGCTTTCCCGTTTGCCTGAGGCTATGAATTACACGTAATAATGTTGTAAATAAAGATCGGTTTCTTGCATTGATTGATCTTTTCGCTTCTTAAGACCTCTATATATAGTCAGGAGTCACGGATATTAATTTTGTGTTGCCTCATTTTACTCTCAAGTGCTGGGAGTCACTAATTGCATTGTATGAAACACCAAGGACCATGGTTTCAGCTAAACATCTTCTTTACTGTTCTACTTAAGAAAAAGTCACCTATCTTGGATGGCCTGAGGGTGAGTAAATTAACAGCAAGTTTTCAATTTTGGGTGACCTATGCCTTTAAGAACTCACAGAATAATCCCTTCTCCTACCGTTAGCAATGTGACTGTTGCCTCCGTTCTGTATGACATCACTAAGGCTGCGCTTGATCCGCTCGTAGCAGGCGAAATAGAGTGCGTGTGCGGGACCAGCCCCCAGCACAGTGATATTGAGGCCCCTCAAGGGCCGAAGGAGACCCTCAGTCCGCACAATCCTCTTCAGTGCACTGTACACACTGCGGTACTGAGCCTTTGGGTCCGGCTGTAAACTCTGCATACGTGTCTATGGACAGAAAAACAGCAGCATATAAGCATATCAGTCATAAAAAGAACAACTCTTGATATGTATATATTTTCAAACATAGTTTCCGAACTAGACCAAATCATGAAGATCAGTTATTTTTGTCTTGTGTTCTGACATTGTGTGGCATACAAGGCAGTTTCACCTCAAAACAAATCTCAGATGTCATAGCTTTTCATTCAATTCCACCAAAAATATCTATATAATTTACAGAGACCCCTAAAAATAGATATTTTCTGACAGAAATAAAAAGGATTGTTAAATTGTTAACAAAAAGGGAAGGAAATACCATCAATATGTAGACAGAGATAGAAGCAGTCAATCTTTCTGCTTACCCAACACTTTGGCTCAGTTATAAAACATGCTTTGTTTAATATGAATGATTTGGCAAAAATCATCATAACACACAGAGACTGAGGGGCACAGCAACCAGGCTATCAGAATAAAGCCTGATCCACAAACTGAAGCTTATTCCGGCCAGAAACGTCTGAGCAACATAAAGTGCACAATGATGACCACCCAGTTTTTTGCACCAATAACTTTGAAGTGAGTACACTTTTATACAGGCTTTTTGACCACATATGAATAATTACTAAATGTTTTAAAAATCTTTTTGACTCCAACTAACTGTGGTGATTGAGAAATAGTGATTCAGAACATTTGGGAACAATTTTAAATGATTCACTGAAAAGAACTCATACAGTATATGACTTGTTAAAACATGTTTCGCTATACACCTGCAATATCTAACCATGCAAATATTTTAGACTGTTTTTAAAACAAAAGATCTAGAATGCAACATGCATATGATATATGATGATGATGAAGTGAAAGAATCATTTAAGTATGTCTATATAGTCCATGTAAAACAAGTTTAAACTTGTAAATGAAACCAAAACACTTCTTTTTCAGTCTTTCTTTCCCATTATCTTTTTAATTCTACCACTTAAATCTAAACACTAGACAAGCCAGTGTGAGCGGTTACAACTTACTTTGAACAAGATACTATTAAAGCTAAGCAAAAGGGTTAAATTAGTTCTTCTTTAACTAGTGAACTAGACAAACACCCTGATATGTTTGAATTTACCCAAAACTATCATCAGAAAATCCCTGTCATCAAACAGCAACAGCTAACTGGAATATGCTGGAATAGCAAGAAATCTCCCTGAAAACATTCATCAGGGTGGATTGAGTTTTCAAACAGATTTAACTCCCCATTTCAAGCCGTTCTGTAATCTCAACTCATGCTTCATTATAATAATAATTATAGCAATGCTTTTGCAAACGTTTGCAACTATTTAAGGAATACATTTCTCTGCATTCTGAAGACCTTTAGCAAACAAAAAGCAGAAGAGCAGCTAAATATGCCACAGAAAACACTAAGCCAATGTCGTTTCCTCAAATATAGTCAAATAAGACATGTAATGCTATGAACATGTTTGAAACTTCAAACCTGAATGGGTTACACACTTCCCTGAAAAAACGGGAAAAAAACGTCTTTCATTAAAAAAGAGACAGCGCGAAACACTTCTTAGGACTTAAACACGTTTTTTATGTCCACAAACCAAACCAAAACAACTTTTTTGTGTAGCCCACCTTTTTTGGTGTTCACAACAAAAAACAGAAGCGTCAATTCAATCATTGACCGTCAACATTCCCGTTTTTATAGCATCACATAACTAACTAAAACTAAACTTTTACTACATTAGTGTGATCAAAAAAATATTATTTGAAGTGTAAATTAATTCTTTAGTTTGTCTCGCGTCGTATTAGATTACATGGAGAGGGCGGGGTTTATGACCTATACTGGGTCCAGCCGCCTGGGGGCGATCGAAACGTTTTGGCTTTACTTTTTAGGACTTGTGCGGCACACTTGGTTAGTTACTATCAAGCAAATGTCATATATGAGAGGTGACAGTCACGACAGAATGTGAGGTATGTGTGTGTGTGTGTGTGTGTTTCTGGTGTGTGTGTTGTGCCGCGTGTGTGTGTAATAACGGTCTGTTAATAAATTTCAAAACGCCCCATCCTAAATGCAAGAGACACTCTTGCACATTCACAGTTCACACCCTTCTGGTCGTGTGAGATTACGACCTCTGCCCTGGCCCACCCCTCAGCCATGAGGAGTGACTCACACCACCCCATCCGTTCGGCACTGATTACTGGTAATACTCTCTAGTTACCGCCATCAGGCCCAATGTTTAAACCAGCTGTAAACTTTCACCTGCCATCGAAACTGGAGTTAACTTTTTAACCAACATATTTATATATACTAGTTATCAAGATATTATATATATGTTTTAAATCAGTTTTTAAGTCACGTTCTTTACCTACAGAAAATATTTTAATATACACTAAACACAATTATAAACTCAACACTTTTGTTTTTGCCCCCATTTTTCATGAGCTGAACTCAAAGATCTAAGACTTTTTCTATGTACACAAAAGGCCTATTTCTCTCAAATATTGTTCACAAATCTGTCTAAATCTGTGTTAGTGATCACTTCTCCTTTGCCGAGATAATCAGACCACCTCACAGTTGTGGCATATCGATGCTGATTAGACAGCATGATTATTGCACAGGTGTGCCTTAGGCTGGCCACAATAAATGCCACTCTAAAATGTGCAGTTTTATCACACAGCACAATGCCACAGATGTCGCAAGTTTTGAGGGAGCGTGCAATTGGCATGCTGACTTGCAGGAATGTCCACCAGAGCTGTTGCCCGTGAATTTAATGTTCATTTCTCTACCATAAGCCATCTCCAAATGCGTTTCAGAGAATTTGGCAGTACATCAACCGCCTCACAACCTCCAGACCACGTGTACACAACCCGCCCAGGACCTCCACATCCAGCATCTTCACCTTCAAGATCGTCTGAGACCAGCCACCCGGATAGCTGCTGCAACATTCGGTTTGCATAACCAAAGAATTTCTGAACAAACTGTCAGAAACAGTCTCAGGGAAGCTCCTCTGCATGCTCGTCGTCCTCATCGGGGTCTCGACCTGAATACAGTTTGTCGTCGTAACCGACTTGAGCGGGCAAATGCTCACATTCGATGGCATCTGGCACTTTTGATCGAGTGGCCCTTGGTGGCGGTGGGGTTTATGGTATGGGCAGGCGTATGTTATGGACAACGATCACATGTGCATTTTATTGATGGCATTTTGAATGCATAGAGATACCATGACGAGATCCTGAGGCCTTTTGTTGTGCCATTCATCCACGACCATCATTTTGCAGCATGATAATGCACGGCCCTATTTTGCAAGGATCTGTACACAATTCCTGGAGCTGAAAACATCCCAGTTCTTGCATGACCAGCATACTCACCGACATGTCACCCATTGAGCATGTTTTGGGATGCTCTGGATCGGCGTATACGAAAGCGTGTTCCAGTTCCTGCCAATATCCTGCAATTTCGCACAGCCATTGAAGAGGAGTGGACCACATGCCACAGGCCACAATCAACAACCTGATAAACTATATGCGAAGGAGATGTGTTGCACTGCAAATGGTGGTCACACCAGATACTGACTGGTTTTAGACCCCGCCAATACAGTAAAACTGCACATTTTAGAGTGGCTTTTTATTGTGACCAGCCTAAGGCACAACTGTGCGATAATCATGCTGTCTAATAAGCATCTTGGTATGCCACACCTGTGAGGTGGCTGGATTATCTCAGCAAAGGAGAAGTGCTCACTAACAGATTTAGACAGATTTGTGAACAATAATTTGAGAGAAATAGGCTTTTTGTGTCACATCGAAAAGTATTAGATCGTTGAGTTCCAGCTCATGAAAACTGTGGGCAAAAAATCAAGTGTTGTGGTTATAATTTTGTTCATGTCTATAAATTAAAATTGTTTAAATAATTTTTTTTTTTTTTTGTTTTTTTAAAAAATCAGTCATAATAGTGCTGGTATACAGTGGGTACAGAAAAGAATCATCACCCTTTAAAATAATCACATTTTGTTTATTGATATGAAGACCGTTTTTGTTTTATCCAGCTGTATTTACCCAGTGCTACTTATAACATTAAAGTGAAAGATATAACACCAACATGTCAGGAAAAAAATAAATAAATAAATAGAATCACTGAGTTGGAAAAAGGGTCAGCCCCTTGTGTCAGTATTTTGTTGAACCACCTTTAATTACAGCATTTAGTCTGTTGGGATACGTCTCTACTAACTTTGCAATATTTGCAAACTCTTCTTTGCAGAACTGCTCAAGTATTGTTAAATTTGATGGTGACTGTTTGTGGACTACAGTCTTCAAGTCATTCCACAGATATTCAGTGGGGTTTTTAAGAGTCGTGAGCTCTGTAGGCCATCAAGTACCTTCACCTTTTCTCCTTCAACCCGGTGGTGCTCAGTTGTTGCTGTGTTGCTTTGGGTCTTGCCATGTTGGAAAGGTAAACCTTCATCCCAGTGACAACTTTCTGACAGACGCAGCAATTCTCCCTCCTGAATTTGACTGTAATTTGCCTCATCCGTTTCCTCTATCCTGACAGTTGCTTCCGATCCCCTGCGGTAAGAACACCCCATAACAGGATATCACCACCTCCATGCTTTACTGGAGGAATGCTGTTATTTGGATGGTGAGCTGTGTTTTGGTGTTGAGGCCAAATAATTCAGTTTTAGTCTCATGTGATCTCCGAATCTTCAGGGGGCGTTTTGGCAAAGCTCAGTTGTGACTGCATGTGGCCTTTTCTTGAGGCCCTCTAAATAATTATCCTAACTCTAATATAAATAAAACTCTAAATAAAAATGTTAAATGTGGGATTAAATTTAGGATCAAATAGCAATATTACTGTTAATTGCATTTACTAAAGCAATACATTCATAATAATTTTCATAATATACATTCATAATATTAAGATCTATAGAACTTTGTGGCACCACTAGTCTGGAGCCCTGACATACCTCAATGTAAACATTAACAATTTCAGCCTTCACTTTATGCAATGCACAAAGAGCACAAAGATTGTGTCTAAGAAGGATAAAGAAGTAACTCATTTGCATAGTTGTAATGCGTTTGAGTCAGTGTATGGAGAGGAAAAGCACTGTTACTCATCCTGTTTCTCTATACTGGTTCTTCTGTTATTGCTACATCTCTCTGAATCACACCCTGCCTCTTACTGTACATGCACCACATTATTACCAATCACTGGCATAGAGAACCATGTGATCCATTAAAGATCCCTTTCAGTCACAAAACTACAGACTACCTACCAACTATTTAAGTGGGTGCTGAAGACCATATGAAATAACATTCACAATGAATTTATCTTCCATAATGCGACATTTTAGATTGAAACTAAATATTCTGTGGGAAACAAAAGTTGGGCGTAACATGACATACGACATAACATGATATATTTACTAAAAAAGTAAATAGAGGCAATTTCATGTCATCTCTATATTCTGTGGTGGATTATGAATGAACAGAAAGCCGACCTCCTGTTAAAAAGAAGCACCATGTGCACCTTTCTCATTGAACTGAATCGCAAATAGAGACAGGGAATGTGTGTGTGAGTAAAGGTCATATATGGAAAAGCACGCTTAATAAGTGTCCTGAAACGCTCCTTAGAAGTGCTTCTAGGAAGTGACGAAACTCGAACGGCTCGCTAATCCCCACAATTTCTCACACACTGGAAATTCCAGTTTCTCTACAGCCTGAATCACTACTACAGACACATGTGCTCCAGTAACTGAATTGCAACATCATGTTTGGGTAGATGTTTCAACAGCACATTTAATTTACAACTACAGTACAATGCCAAAGTTTAAAGCACACTTGTCTGCTTTAAAATGGCCAATGAAATTTAGGCAGTCACTAATCAACATCACTAACAAATCTCAAGTTTCCCTTGTTCCTGAAGACACTTCCTTAGAGGAAGAATAATCTCTTTCTGGATGTTTGACAAATGATTTACTGGCCCACTACACAAATTTACTAAACAGTACATGATAAACAGCAGGATTTGAGTGGCTCAATAAATAGTTTAAGACAGCACTGGGATCAGTGACACATTAAAGTGTCCACGAGAAAGAATCTTTTAACAGGAAGGAAATATTTATTTAAAATAAATGTGTGCCAAGTTCTTTGAAATGTAGAAATTTTATTTTCTTTACTTGTAAACATTTATGCTTCTAAGAAAAAGCTTAAATTGAATTACTCTAAAACGGCAGTAAAACCATAAAGTACAAGATATCAAATTTTTTAAATATAAATTTTTATATTTGAAAGCATTGTTTATTAAATCATATTTGTTAAATTAAAATCATGAATTATGAATTCCTTTACGTTTTTGGGGAGCGGCACCACATGACGTTTTACAACCTTAAAGCGGACATGACACACACATAGAGCTGCACGATTAATCGAATGCGATTGTCATGCGTATTTGTCAGTAAAGCCAGTTCTGTGATCAGTAGTAAATCTCCATCACATGATTTCAAATGGAGCAGCATTTACTACACAGAGCCCATTTTGAAGGGTTTCCAATGACCAATTTGAGCAAGACCTATGCCAAATCACGTGTTTTATATAAAATCCAGTAGACGAATTAATAGCCGCAATTATGAAAAATTTTTTTTTTTTTGTCGTTTTTTTTTTTTTTTTTTTTTTTTTTTTGTTTTTTTTTTTTTTTTGTTTTTTTTGTTTTTTTTTTTTTTTTTTTTTTTTTCCTTTAAAGAGAATCGATTTGATAGACGTTATCAAATCGATAATGACAGCTGTTTGCGTAGCTTCTCAGTGAACTACGGCTCTGTAGTAAATGCTGCTCCACCTGAAAGCAAGTGAAAATACCACATTTAATAACATATTTTTACTCCAAACTCACTCACTAATGTCAGTCGATTGTTTGAAATAAATCCGTCTGTGAGATGATATGGCTTCTTACACCGAATAAGGCACGCAACATATAGCCTTATCACTGCTTAGAATACTATGAAATATGGCGGAAATTAGCATATGCATTTATATTTTACATTTATTCATTTAACAGACACTTTTATCCAAAGCGACTTACAGTGCATTAGGGCTAACAGTTTTACAGTATGTGTGTTCCTTGGGAATCGAACCCACAACTTTTTGCGCTGCTAACGCAATGCTCTACCAATGAGCCACAGGAACAAGATATACTATTTATTAAATAAACTTATAATAAGACGAACTCCGATGAACAATTTATTGTAGTAGTCGTGTGTTTTATTAGTCACGTTGAATCAGTGAAAGCAGTTAAATCTTCTGTTTATAGGCATTTCCTGGGTTTTTTCTGCAAGGCTATTTGGAGTTTCAGCACGAGAGCGCCCTCCGGCCTTCGGATGGAGATTCACTGCTGACCACAGAACCGTGCTTCACTGAAAGATATGCATGACAATCGCAGCTTCTGCCTAATCGCGATCTCGATTTGCGACCTTAGTCACTGGAGACTCTAGATTAGTATTGCATCGTTCATTTCTCTGAAGAGTCTTTAGTTTTATCAGATTTATTAAAGACAGATACAGCTATACGCTTCTCTCTGAAAACAGCCAAGCTCCTGGAGGCATGCCGTGGGCGGAGCTAGAGTCACGAGCATGCGCAGCTTTTGTGTAGCAATCGTCTGCAAGCGGTGACATCGACATAAATAAAACAGGGACAAAACTGTATTGACTTAAATGAACTATGGCTAACGAATTAACGAATGAAGCACATTGATGGGCTGCTCTTGCTCTGGTTGATGTGCCCATACAAGGGAATCCGCCCTTTATGACGTCATACATGGCCATACTTGAAAAAAACTTTCGGAAACTTGTACGAACCTTGAAGTCCAGCTTGTTTTTTGAAACTTTGCTCATGTTTAGTAGGGCTGGGACAATAAATCGATGCATCGCGATTCGTGAGATTTTCAGAATGCATAGTGATTCTCTCTCGAATCGATTCTGAGCTTAGTTTTTATCAGCAGACGGCGTTCTAGGCTAGTTTTTAAACCACACCTTCAAACGCTCACGAAGAAGAGCGCTTGTGCGTTCGGCTGAGTAATGTAAGTGGTTAAATGTACTTGCACATCGGCTTTTATGATGGGAGATTAGTGCAAACACAGCCCACTGCGAACATCCTTGTAATTCACTTCAGCCTTTTCTAACTTTATGAATTATTATTTTAGGTTCAAGTGGTGTGTGTGTGTAAGGAACTGGACGCGAGCAGAATACAGCTATTTCTAAAGCAATCAGTGTCATCTGCTGTTAAAAACTAAGCTCAGAATCGATTCAAGAGAGAATCGCGATGCCTTCGGAAAATCTCATAATCGATGCAGAACAATTTCTCGATTCGCGATGCATCGATTTATTATCACTGCCCTAATGTTTAGCATGATAATCCAACTCTTTAACAGTGTAAATAAGTCAGAATGCATGATCTCCCCTTTAACCAAATATTAATCAAAATTGAAGAGATTAATTTGTAGAAATTAATTTTTATATTAGAAATTAATTATAATAACAATAAATACATAATTATTATTATTATATTTTTAAACCAATTAATATATTTGTACTTTATATATGTGTGTCTGTTAAATTTATTTAAACAAGTATTTTAATATTTTATATATAAATAGATTTCGTTTATTATTATTGTTGTTGTTGTTGTACTTACTGAAATTATTTATTTAAACTGTATTTTGATGCCAACAGGCATTTGGTAACAAAAAGAAAAGAGGTGTTATTTTCAGAGGCAAAGACAATTATTACATTTTTATTTTTGCAATGAAAACAAAAACAATTATTAAAGTTAAGCAGGTCCTTTTTTTTCAAATTGTCTATAATCTCAAATTACAAGTTCAGAAAATATTTCTGCATGTTATGACAAATAATGACTTCATCCTTTGTCCTATTAACGCAGTATCCCTCTGTGATCTCTGACCAAGTTTCACTTTCTGTCATCGCTAACACACACCCACGAACGCACAAAGCAATTACAGCCCAGTTCCTTCCAGGTAAAGTCCAGGGGCCTCTGGTTGGTTAGGCATGAGACGCGTCTCTTTGGCTATGTGCACTCCAGACACATAGTACATGGCTCTCAAATGCATAGAACTATGGCGACCAGCAAACGAGTGAAATCTGGCAGCCACTAAGGAAACAATGACAATAGCCTCCGCAAGTCCAACAGAATAGATGCAGAGCTCAATCTGGCACAGTGACAGATCATTTTCACTCACAAGCTCCCAAAAAGACAAAGTTAGGACACTTTTGTCATGCCGTAACAAACTCTGAGAAGTGATTTGAGAAGAGATAGAGCTAGAATTCCTACAATAAGGAACTGGATGAAAAGGACAGCTGTGTTCAGTGAACTAGCTGGCAGGCTTATGTTTGAATGAACTGTTGTTTTAAAGCCGGAGCGAGGCTAGCCCCAAGATTAGCGCTACACTCACACACAAAATCACCATGGCATTTCCACTCAACATCATGAGACGACACTTTCACCTCAGATAAAATATGTACAATGGGGAGAAACAGAGATCACGTTTTGATCCTCAAAAAAACCTATGAAATAATGAATCGGACCAAGACATCGTCATGCTGACTTAACTCAGCTGTTTCCTATTCAAGCAGTGTTGCCAGGTCCACAGTTTTCCCACGGAATTGGGCTACTTTAACACTGTTACCGCGGGTTGTTTTTCATGTCCGCGGGTTGAAGCGACCCCAATAACATGGTATTTAGCCCCTGGAATGCGAATATTAGCAATTGGCCGGGTTTTGTTGTGAAAACCTGGCAACCCTGTATTTAAGGACTCTGTGGTGTAGTCAATAGGCTACTAACTACAAAGTCATAAGTTCACACCCCGGGAAAAGGGTGAGTCATACACTACCACCATTATGACCTCGACTCACTAAACCCAAGATTACTCAAGGGTAGGGTTGGGTATCGAAAGTGCAACTGGCTGTTGGACTTCCTGACTGGGAGACCTCAGGCAGTACGGGTCGGCAGTAACACATCCAGCACCATCACACTGAACACTGGGGCCCCCCCAAGGATGTGTGCTGAGCCCCCTCCTCTTCACTCTGCTGACACACGACTGCACACCGTCACACAACTCCAACCTCTTCATTAAGTTTGCGGATGACACGACTGTAGTGGGTCTCATTAGCAACAGAGATGAGACAAACTACAGGTGCGAGGTGAGCCGCCTGGCTGGGTGGTGCAGTGAAAACAATCTTTCTCTGAAAGTGAAGAAGACGAAGGAGATTGTTGTTGACTTCAGGAGAGTGCACACTCAACATGTTCTTCTGACCATCAACGGTGCGACTGTGGAGAGAGTGAGCAGCACCAAGTTCCTGGGTGTGCACATCACAGAGGACCTCTCCTGGACTGACAACACTGCAGCACTGGCCAGGAAAGCACAGCAGCATCTCTACTTCCTCCGCAAACTGAGAAGAGCCCCAGCCCCCATCATGTGCACCTTCCACAGAGGCACCATCGAGAGCATTCTGACGAGCTGCATCACTGTGTGGTATGGTGCCTGCAAAGCGTCCTGCCGCAAGTCACTTCAACGCATAGTGAGAGCAGCTGAGAAGATTGTTGGTGTCTCTCTCCCCTCCTTCCAGTACATTTATGGAACCCGACTCACCCGCAAAGCCCTCTGCATTGCAGGTGATCTCATCCACCCGACACACAGCTTCTTTAGTCTGCTGCCATCAGGGAGGAGACTGCGGAGTCTCCAGGCCAGGACCAGCAGACTGAAGGACAGCTTCATCCATCAGGCTGTCAGGAAGCTGAACTCCCTCCCAACTTTGCCCCCCCCTCCGCTTTGCCCAATGAACACGAACTAGAAACCCCCCCACCCCCACCCCCCCAGAACCCCCCCCCCCAAGCCCCCACATCCCCAGGTCCTTCCACTCCCCCCTTCAACTAACACACTGTGACCTGCAACAGTCATTTTGTGCAGCATTGGTCTGCTCACTACGTCATTCTGCATTGAACTGACCTCATTCAACTACCTCCTACAGTTTAAATAAAGAACTCTCTGAGCTTTTTTTCACTTTAATCAGTCTGAATAAGCTCTTTTGCACTACAAATCATTATATCTGCACTGTTTGTTTACTTCACTGGGTTGCACTCTATCTGTCATGTGCCTTGTGCTGCTTTATATATTTTTTTACATTTGACCTTATTTGTATATTTGCATAGTTGTATTTTATATTTAATCTGTATCTATCTGTATTTATGTTCTACTGTTAGTGTTATCTGTATGCACCAAGGTTCTGAGAGTAACGCAATTTCAATTCTCTGTGTGTATGTGTTGTACATGTGGAAGAATTGACAATAAAACAGACTTGACTTGAACCGGTTCCATGTAGAACCGGTTCCAAATTTCCAAGAACCGGGTATTCGATAAGACGCGTGCATTTCGATTCTGCTTACCGATTCCTGCGTTCGCATTTTAATAAAAAATTATTTAAGTGCAGGAACGGAAAGAACTTGCGCCCTGTTTGCGTGCAGCGCACACGAAGCGCAAGCGCGAGCACAGAGAACATAGGTCGCGGTACGGGTTCCCGGTTTGTGTCAGTTCTCGAACCGTTCCGTGTATTTCCACCTTAGAAAAGGTTGTTCCGGGCCGAAACAGACTTTTCATATTTGTCGACCAATATGCAGAAAAATATGTCAGTATATCATCATAAACACAGCCGTTTTTGTCTTATGTGAACGTAAACAGATGAGAAAGAAAACACACACACACACATGTACAGTATTTTTAGATCTGCGTGCTTTCTGTGTTAGAGACAGCAGCCTAATAAACGCACTGCTTGTCATTAATGTTAATCAAAGAACAACAGAAAATCATTGACGGATTTTGACTGAATATATTTAATAACTTTAATTGATTAAACTATATTTTATTTATGAAAAGAAAAAGCAGGTTTTTTTTAACGTTTAATTTCAGTTCTGTGACCGAATTTTTTTTATTCAGTGTTATTTATTTATGATATTGATATTGCTAATGATTTGTTTGTTCCTATCTATACTGACGGTTGTTTTATGTCTTTATAAACTTTACCTATTTGAAAATAAGGTTATTTAATCTAGTTGTTTTTTGCTCCCTTCTTGCTTGCCTGTGTATTTTTTTTTTTAAGAAATAGGCAAAATTCCTCTTGCAGGTCTGTAGGCTGCTGATTTTTGCTCGTGTTATTCAGCTGCAACAGAATGCTTTGTAAAAAGACAGAATTTTTTTTATATTGGATTTTTTATCTTATTGGATAAATCGAAATAGGAATGATAAGAATCCGGAAATAGATAAGCAGAACGGAACGAATCAATTCAAAAGATTACCCAAACATCTAATCAAGGGAGACGGACTTGTAATAAAGGATACTGCAAAACGACGATAGATACAGCCCTTGGTGAAAAAAGGAAAGTTAGTACATAAAGATTATTTTTAAAAGATTTCTTGATACTATATGGAGGATTATACACTTTTTAAAAGAATATACTTAAGTGCGAACTGAATGTAATGTATGAAAGCCCATTTCCGTTTGTTAGCCCATTTTCGTCAGTTTATAGCTCACATAAAGACAAGGGAAGTCGTGGCCTAATGGTTAAGAGAGTTGAACTCATAACCCAAAGGTTGCGGGTTCGAGTCTCGTACCAGCAGGGATTGTAGGTGGGAGGTGTGTGAATGTACAGCGCTCTCTTCCACCGTCAATACCACAACTGAGGTGAGACCCTTGAGCAAGGCAACGAACCCCCAACTGCCCCCTCGGGCGCCGCAGACAAAATAAAATGGATGCACATATTGCTACGGATGGGTGCCGCAGCAAAAATATGGCTGCCCACTGCTCCGGGTGTGTGTTCACGGTGTGTGTGTGTTCACTGCTGTGTGTGTGCGCACTTTGGATGGGATAAATGCAGAGCACTAATTCCAAGTATGGGTCACCATGGGTCGGAGAAATGTCAAACAACAATCACTACTCTCCACTGCTCAAAACTTGTGTTTGAATCATCAGTGGCAAATCCTTTAAATATGAAAAATGTACTAACACTCAGAACAGCCTGCACTGAGGTCTACTCTACCAGGATCAGGAAACGGTCTTCTATAAAATGTGCTGCACACATCTGTATTTTTGGGTTGAAGTGTTCTGGAACAGTGTGTAAATACAACTTAACCACTGATTTCTAGTTGTGTCCTCTTTTGGAAGGCCAAACAAAGTAGTTTCACTTTCTCAACGAAAAAACATGGCGGCTTGAGGCAACCACATGTGATGACCCCGGGCTGGACTCCACTTCGTCCACGGTGAAAGCCGATCCGGCGATCCACAGCGCGAAGTTGATGTATTTCCTCAGCGACCAGCACGGATCAGCTCTAGGCATGACGAAGCAGATATCGTCCTCTTTTGGAAGGCCAAACAAAGTAGTTTTGTTTTCACAACGAAACACACGGTAACAACAATACTACAGTATTGTTGCATAACTACACTATTTCTCTTTGCTGTGAACATTTGGGCGGTGTTATGCAATTCTTCCCACATAGTGATGTAGATATGTTGGGGGCGTGTTAGAATGAGCCTTTTTTAGGTAGGTGTGGTTGACTCTTAACTGTTATAAAGAATATCTCTTTGTATTTGAAACTTTAGTCTTTGCAACTTAACAGATCTCCTTTATGCACCAAGAGCTTGTAACACTCCAAAGAAAGGAAAAATTTTAATCGCATCATATGAAGATTTTTTAAAGACCCTAACCCAAAATCCAAAGAGAAATTTTTTATAAAAGTTAAGAGTCAACCACGACTACCTAAAACGGCTCTTTCTAACACGCCCCCCCATATCTATGTCACAATGTGGGAATGTGGAAAGATTTGCCCGAACGTTCGTAGCCCAATGTTGGCACTCAAAGGAAAGACAGCGTAAACATTATTTCGCTCCTTAATACTTTTGTTGCCGCCCCCGACGATCCGGAAAGACGCTGCTGTGTGTATCGTTGTGAAAGCGAAACTACTTTTTTGGTCTTCCAAAAGAGGACGATATTTGTTTCGTCATGCCTGGAGCTGATCTGTGGTGGTCGCTGAGGAAATATTACAACTTTGCACTGTGGATCGCCGGGTCTGCTTTCACTGTGGACGAAGCGGAGTCAAGCCCGGGTCGCCACATGTGGTTGCCGCAAGACCGCCGACGGCCGCTCCGTTCTTAGGCCGGCCTGCAGCCGACCTCACTAAAGCCTGCCGTGTTTTTCGTTGTGAAAGTGAAACTACTTTGTTTGGCCTTCCAAAAGAGGACATGACTAGAAATCAGTGGTTAAGTTGTAACATTGCGCAGCATTTCCATCTCACGCTTGTGGTATTCGGCCAATCACAACACACTGTTAGCTGGACCAATCAGAGCACACCTCGCTTTTCAGAACGATGAGCTTGAAAAAATCTACGCGTTTCAGAAAGGCGGCGCATAGAGGAGAAACATTAATGTACAGTTTGTGGAAAATAATGTTTTTTTTTTTTTACCTTTAACCACATAAACACATTTCATTACAACAAATACACAAAATAATGTTCTTTTTAGAATTTTAATAATTAGAATTAACTTGATAACCATGTTTGAATGCATAATAGTCATTTTATCTGAACATTTTAACTGGAATGGTGATGGGGTTTTTTTTGATTATTCGGTGTTTCTGGGAAAAAAAATTGGGAAAAAAAAAAAAAAAAAAACCTAACAAAAATACTGAAATAAGGCATACAACTTTCTACCTGAAGAACATATAATACACACTAAGGATTAATGAGCTGCTGGTTTCATGAATATTAATCAGGTTGTGTGCTTTCGCTCGAACTGATTTGCTGAAATCAAAACCGGGACGATTATAGGTGAGCGCCAGCCAATGAGATTGACATTTGCGCATTAGTTCCGCCCACTACAGGAAAACCAGGCAGTTCTTAAAAGCTGAAGAATTCAAAAGGAACGCTGTTATTTTGACAGGAAAATACAACAAAGAATATCGTTTAAATGTAGCGCGTCAATTCTCTCTCTCTGCGTGTGTGTGAGATAAAGTGACGGCGAGTCGTGCGCCTTCACACTAGAGTTTACTGTACGCCAAATACATAAACACAGGTGCGCTGCACATCCATTCAAATGAACTGAAAAATAGCACAGCGAGCGCTGATGGAGGGAAAAAATCTGCAGAGATCAGCGCCGAGGTGTTCAGCCGCACGTGAAAATATATCTGTGCTAAACTTATACTCAGCATCCAACTCACACACTGGCGATTAAAATCTAAGAATTTATTAGCCATTGGCTATTATTAGACATAATTTAGTCGCCCAGAGTGAAGATTTAGCGATATGCGGAGGGACTTTATCGAAATGTAGGGGCTCACCTTAGTGTATCAATAAGGCATCATGTTCTGCGACACACGAAACCATGAGACTTTTTGCCGAGATCTCGCGAGAGGTCACGAAAACCTTTCCAATGCAAGTTAAATATTAATATAATAATTAGATGTTATTACATATAATTTGGTAGAAAAACACTGCTTTTACGTTTTATTGGTGCAAAGATGAGTAGTGGTGATATTTAATTTGTACAACATTTGCAACTGCTTTTTATCACTTAATTAGAAGCACCACAAATTAAAATTATGTCATGTTATAGGGACTACCGAACAGACATTTAGAAGTTGATTTTAAAATGGAAAGTATTTAAAATAAAAATAAAGCTATGTAAACACTTGCATTTTTACAACACTATAAGTGTGTCCCATCAGGTAATGAAAAGTTTGACACACACTTGTGGTCTTCATCCTCACTTGAACACTTGGGCCAAATACAGGAAATACGTCATATAAGTGTTCAAGTGGTCAAGTGCAAAGACCGCAAGTGTGGGCAATAGTCATGAAAGTGGATCGTTAAGTGCACTTAAGTTTTATTTCAGTAATATTATCTGTAAGTAGTTTTGTTTTCTTTTTATAATACATCACAAGTGTACACTGAATACAATAAGCACTTATTTTTCACAAAAAAAGGTATCTTACTTGGCTGACAAATGTGCAACTAAGATAACTTATGAATGAATTAATGATTAAGAATATTCTCTTTTTTTGTATTTACAGTATGAGTTTGTTATTGACTTGTGGCAATTATAATGAGTGTTAAAACACTATTGTAGCAAGCTATACTGTACTATAAGTACATAGTATTTCTATTCACTAAACCCTAAATATGTTAAGAACCTAACAAACTTGAAATGACTGAGTCTAGAGAGGAATATGAGGTTAGGAGAGCTGCTTTAGCAGTGAATGTGGCTGCGGTAAAGTTGGACATTAGATCTTTTCTTCTTCATTAATTTACATGTAATCGCATAATAGGCATGGATCATGCTTAATCTTGTTCAGATCACATTTAAAAGCATAATATCAAAATGATTAATAATATTATTATTCGATGATGTAATTGTTTTAAAAGGCACAATATGAAAGATTTTTTAATTAAAATATCCAAAAACCACTAGAACAGTGTTATATATTTTGCTGACTTGTGTACTTACATTATCCCAAATGTTTTGAAGAATGTTTAAATCCAGAGAAATAAGCTATTTTAACTAGTGACACGGAGCGTGTCCATAGTGTCATTGTGTCGCCTGCCAATGACGTCATAACCCCTTGATTTCCGGTTTTGTTTTGTAGAAAACATGGAAACACCAAAGACGCTTTAATATGTTGTGTGTTTTAATAGATGGTGACGACCGCACAGAGTAGCATTATAACAGAACTTTCAAATGTATCTAGTATGATAAAACAGCGCTGCTTTACCCCACATACGCACGACCGGAAGGAGCGGAAGCGGTCGACTGTGGCATAATAAAAGCTACGCCTTTGTCTATTTGTTTATTTTGAATATTTGCCCTCTAGCGGCGAAAATTACATATTGTGCCTTTAGCATCTGAAGTGAAAAAGTCCTCACAAGGATCCCCACTTGGACACTTCAAGTTAGGGAGTGTCTCAAAAGAGCAAAATCCACAATACTTGGTTAAATATGTGCATTATTCATAAAATCGTGAACCTTTTACATGTAGTTTATGTTAGCAAATAGATTAAGTATAGTAAATAATTTTTAACTTTTATATGATTAATATATACGTTATAAATATGAAAGTAAACAATGTCTTAAATCTATTTAACTTTGTGGCTGTTTTATCGAAAGAGCTCAAATCACCCACAATGTATTTATACACAGCAAAATCACTGGTGAAGAATTTTCAGGGACGGTGTAAAATTAACAGTGTTGACATTGTGCACCGCGCGACCAATTTCAGAATGTCGTAGGTGAGTTACTGGCTTAAAGTCTACCCTCGTCGAACACTGTTTAAGGTGTTTATTTGACCATGCAAGTTGCCGTTTTATTAAATATTGTCTGTGGAAGAACGTTTAAACGTTATAATGCTAGATTAACTAAATACCATCTATTTCGAGGGGTGCTGCAGGCCTGGCGTAAACTTTTTATTGACGTAAACATGAGAAATATCACCAAAACAACACTTTATCAGGACAAAAACGTCACTCAGTTTAATTCATTTATAAGCTAAACTTGCTTGATTGGTTTAAACTTTTATTTTAGGAGTTAACGTTAGATGTAACGTTAACGTTAGCGGTGTGTGTTTTAGTTTTTTATATTGGTGTCATATTCTAGATGACTGTTTGACATACTATGGCAAACACCTGGCAAAACACCTAAGATATGTGCTAGCTTGATTAAAAAAAAAAGTACACAGACTGTCTGTGATTATCCTAATAGTGAGAGTGTTTAATTCTGAAGAAATGCTGGTTCAAGTGGAGTGTAAAGGTAACCCAAAATGGATCCGAATACCAGTGAAAAATGACTGTTTTGACTTCTGTGAATTCATTAAAGAAAGTACGTTTTTCACATTTAGAGTAAATTTAAGTTCATTATGACAGTGTTATTCACTTTGAAATCAATGACTCTTATTCATATTAAAAAGTATTAGTCATAATATATCTACATTTTTTTGTATTAGATATGCAGTGTATTATAAATAAACGTAATCCCAAATAATATTCTGATCACACTAAAGTGGTGTTTTATTTAACTTTTTAGCATATAGTAATGTTAAATCTTTGTATCTTTCAATACATTTGACTTCAATTCTATCCTACTGATCTGTATAGTTATTTATTTTATTGTATTAGATTTTTTTTTTTCTTTTTTTAATGTATTACTTGCATTTGAAAATAATGCCAAGCAATTAAAATGTTGTCGTTTCAGTATGTTTGAACATGAAATCGAATTGTATTTGTTTCTACCTCTAAGCTTCAGCCAAGTTCAACTTGCCGCATAGAGCCAATGTGGTTCTTAAAGACTGCAGGAGTCGATGTTGATGCTGATATTTTTTATGAGCTTGTGAGAACATCTAAGGTGTCCTTCAAAGTTTTGGATGGTGATAATGATAAATCGGGTAAGAAACTCGTGACCTGCTGCCATGTTCAAAAATTTATAATCTAGTTTGTATTCTCAAATATCTTTCTTCACAATACATGATGATAGCATCTGTCTTTTTAATGTTTTAATGTTCAATTGTCTTGTGTGCTGTATGTGATTCTAAGATAATGTTCCGCAAGCTGAGACCGATTTCTCTGAGCCCTCATGCTCCGAGTCGTCATTTTCATCAGTGGAATCAGAAAGTTCAGATTCCACACTGATTCCACAATCTTCAAAGGCACGCAAAAAGCAATTCTTAGAAGAACCTTCTGACTGCAATTCGTCAAAAGATGTCAGTTATTTTTCCTCTCTTGCTTAAGTTTTGTCCTTGAATGATATAATTTTTGATACCATATCAATGATCTTACCAACATTAGTATATCAAAGACTGGTTTATTTGCATTCATCCTTTTTTTTCTTTTTCTTTCTCTTCAGCTAGTTCATGCAGCACTGCACTCAAAACCAGGAGGCTCTGATATATTGGAGTACAAAAAAAACGAAGAGCCTGTCTGACAAGACATGAAGGACGCTGGTAAACATCCTTGTAGCGGATATGGTAGAGAAGTATGTGTAAGTGACCAATAAAATAATCATTAGTCTAGTTTATATATTGCACTGGTATTTGAGCACAGAATTCTGTGGAAGGAATGTAAACCTTGTCAAAGTTAAGTATCATAAAATAAGTATAAATATTTTATAGTTTGGGTAGTGCATTGTGTGTAGTGGGTCATGCACAGAACTTCTGTAAACAATATATTATTCTGAAAATTGTGTGCATGCGATACCGCCTGGGCCTGATACATTGATGCTAAACGTTTGTTTGACAGGAACAGTACTACGATCCACGCAGTGGCCAGGGTTACATTGCCTACAGATTGAAAACTGTTCAGCGCAACTCTGTAAATAACTTGAAGGGGTCATCAAAGGTGGTTTACCAAGATGGTCCTAAGACTTTGCGCGAGACATCTTCAACAACTGAGCAGCTGTCAGGTGATGAATGCACAGAAGCTATATCCATGATGAAGCATTCAACGGACGCACCAGTTATTAAGGATAAAATGAGGACAACATTCAAGTACAGAAAGAGTTTGATACATGATCCAGACAAATCTTCACTCATCCTTGATTACTTTCCCCGATTTTTGAATACACCAGGCTTGGTAAGAAATATTAAAATGTTGATGTTAATTGTATATGTAATTGTAATGTTTGTTGTTTACATGATTTCTCTGTGTGATAGATTGACCAAGACTTTACTATGCTTTTTGGAGATGGCATTTCAAGCAAGTTTATTGCAAAATGGCCAACATTTTACAAGCCAAGAATAATTGCTGACTGCAAAAACCTGCACCCTGGTGCACATGTGGATGACCTTCTGTCTGCTCTGGAGGAGTCTGATTATGGTAAGTAATAAATGTTTTTTTTTTGTTTTTTTTAATGGTTTAAGGTTTAACTGTATACTCTATTCTGCTAGGATGGGACAGTGATGTGGCAGTTATTCTCTTGCTCGTTCAGCTCTTGCCTCCAACTGTAAAAGGAAGGAAGACTGGGAAGATCAGTGCAACTGAAGTGGCTGATCATGTTGTAAAGTTCATAAAGGTAAAATAAATTTGTTAAGATTTACTCATTTAGTCTTGTCCACAGTTAGTGTCATCTGCAGGTGTATCTGCGTAGTCATCATATACAGGTTCAAAAATATAGGACTGGGCAGAAAACTTCATCAAATCTTCATCTCAAAACTTAATTTGTTAATTTTGGCTAATGTAGATCTCGACATAATACATTTTACAAATGTTATTTGTGTACGTTTCTCATATGTCATCTCTGAGGATGAGAATATTATTTGTGAATTTGAACATGAAAGATCTGCCAGCTGTTATACAAAACATTGTTTAAAATCTCTCATCATATGCTCTTAGGTGGGGATGAGCATCAAGACATTTCTTGAGTGAGTTGGATCTACACAACCCTTCCTCCTCTGTGTTGGAGAAAAGAGGAGTAGCATTCAGAAGTTTTACATCATCCTGGACCAGAAGGTCATTCCCTGCATGACGCAGACAGCTGTTGCAGCCTTTGATGAACTCTTTAAGGTGCACTTTGTCTTTGCTGTGTCGTATGATGAGGCCTTGTGCAACTTCTACACGTTCATTCAAACAACGGTGTATGGCACTGATGTGGGCACTGCCAAGGAAAGTCCAAGGGTCAAGGAAATCCGAGTGAGAATTCAGAGCACTGAGGTTTGACTCCCCCTCCCCCCAGCGTCTTGCTCAAATGTTCTCATGCTTCCTTTGCTAGGTACACCACAGACGTTGTTCAAGTTTATTTCAGCATCTGAAGTTTCATCATGGTTTGTACCCAGGGCATTTACGGTTGAAATGTGGCGAACCTGGATGTTCATCTGTGTTTTATACATATGGGTTCAAGAAGAATATTTTGGGAGTGCACAGAGACTGTGTAGCCTCAGGTACTGCTGAGAATGTTGGCAGTAGTATCAATTTTCCTGTTTCTGATACCCTAAGTGAGGATCCTCCAGTCACTTTTCAGACTGAAAATCGGCAACTAACGGACATGTGTAGTGCTATTGTTGCTCAAGTACAAGCAGCTGGAGTCTCTGAAAACACTGTTCAATGTTTAGTTGGTTCAATGGAAGAACTTGTAAGTGATGTTCATGCTCAAGCAAGAGACACTGTTCTAAAACGTCTTTCATCAGAGGTACCTGGGCAAACCCTAGACAGAGTTGAAGACTGTTTTAACCAGCTAGAAAATCCTTTCTCTTGCCTTAATATTGAAACAAAGGGGCAGGTACACTTAGAGAAAAAAATTACAATTGACAAGATCCCACTCTTGCGCCACTGTTTGGCCTTAAGAGAAGTTGTCCACTCAATGCATTCGTTTTTTCATTCTTCAGAGAATTATTTGTCATTATTATCATCAGATTGGAATTAACTGCAAATTGCAACGCTTTTTTAAATGCAGTGAAATGCTGTGTTTGAATGTGAATGTTAAATGTGGTGTACCTCAATAAAGTGTTTGCAATATTTTCTGCAAATATGTCCTGCCATTTAATTTTGTAGAAACAACCAAATATTAACAAAAGTGCTATTAAAAGCACCAAAAGTGCTATTATAAATCAGTATTTTGAACACTCATCATTGTTATATTCAAAGTACACTGGTGTTGATCTTAAAAGGAGGGTGTTAAAAATGAACACTGTAATTGAATACTAACACTGGTGTAGTGCAGAAACAACAATGAATAGTGTTGAATAGGTTTAACAATTAACAATAATGAGTGCTGAATTCACAGGCAAAGAGTGTCAGAAAGTTAACACTATCAAAAGTGTAACATTTACTCTATAGTGTGGACACACATAGACACGTTGCTGGAGTTAAATTTGACACTGTGGGTGTTCTTTTTACACCAGTGATTTTGCTGTGTATATACATGCAGCATATAATACACAACTTTTAAGATAAAAAAAATAATAATTGCATTTGTTATGAATTTTTTTAAATATTTCAATCTACATAACTTCCTGGTCATGTGACCCGATGATTGCAATACCTTCACACAATCCTGTCACACATCATACACAACTTTTCAAAAGATTTTTTCAAATATTCAAATTTATATAACTTCCCGATCATGTGACCTCGTGTTGCCACACCCACTGTATTATATTCATGAACATATTTCACACATTGTACTAGGGCTGCACAATTAATCACATTTCTAATCGCCATTACAATTATGGATGCCACAATTACGTGTAATCGTTCAAAGCGGCAATTAATCGTTCAAAATCCACTCGTGCTATTCTGCACGCTTAAGATATGTTTTTTCTTTCTACATGTTATCTTAAGGGTTTTCCCGATTATTTTAGTACATTATAATACCATTCATATTTTTACTTTTTTTATAATTTTAAGAAGAAACCAATCCGATGTATAGTTGTCATTTGAGGCTTAATATTATAGAAAAGCAATAAAGGTTTTTCAGTTAGTGTTTCAGCTTGTTTATTTTCATATAAAAAAATATGGCTTGCAGTTGCATCAAACAATGGTAAAAAACATCATTCAATGTAAATTGTGATAACCGTAATTAATAATCGCAATTACAATTTCAAGCGAATAATCGACGATTATGATTTTTGTCAATCGTGCAGCCCTACTTTGTACATTCATATTTTTTTCTGTTGAAAATACAGTTGTTGTTTTTAGACAATTTTTTGAATTATTGAAAACTCTTTTACTTCTTGGTCATCGCGGCCTGATCTTGTTACGCATTCTGGTTCATATTCACAACATTTCTCATACAAAAATAGTCACATTGCGATATTATGTGCATGACACGTTTATGAATGTAACAGAGTGGGTGTGGCAATATGAGGCCCCACGACCAGGAAGTTATATATATTTATATATTTAAAAATTCACGACAAATACATAAAATCACATTTACAGTTTCCAAGTCCTGTATGATCTGTTACAAGTGCTAGTGAATATATTACAGGTGACGTGACAGGAAGTTATATGTATTGGAAAAAAAATATATATATATATATTAAAACTACACAGACTGACATTTCTAATATCCAAGTCATGTATGATGTGTTACTGAATATATCACAGGTGCCATAATAACACCTGTTTCTACCAGTTAAATGTTGGCGTACAATGTCATAACAATTCATAGTGAATATCCCATTCACAGCTTAAAATTAGTATGTTTTTCCACTTAATATATTTGTACATTTTATTTGCATGATGCTTTGCCTGTTTTCGAATCTTGTAAAGCATATCTTTTTTATTATGTTTACGCACTTTTGAGACGGTCCCTTAACTTGTCTGTCTGAAGAGGAAGTACACTGAATCGTACAGCACACAGCACACTCAGCGCGGTTCAACAGCAGAAGGCATGGCCGACTGTGCAGGTTTAGTTGTTGTTTTGGACCAGTTTGAGAAGGTTTGAGTCATCACATATACACTAGCTATGCTGATCTAGCCTAACTCTGTTGTAAAAGTTCGCTTGACGGCTGCGCCGCATGAGCTGTCCAGGGCTGCGGACAGCACACCCGACACATTAGTGCGTGTGTTCATGCCCTGCTGGGTTACCTTGACCGAGTCCACGGGGTACATGACTGTGTGCTCCAGCACTCCGGCGACGGCGCCCGCTGTCATGTGCGTGCCTAGCGACGCGTGAGCGGGCAGACTCTCGTAATCCTCGTCGCTGCCCACCTCCGACATCTCCAGACTCGCCAGGACCGTCTCGCTGCGCAACTCCATGCGCGAGGCTCTAAACGCACGGCTGATGCGCGCAGATGTGAAACGGCAGCACGAGCGCACTATTACCGCCACTACCACTGACAGCGTCATCTCAGCGACGTCAGCCTGACGCAGCGCTCCCGCGACCAATCAGAGCGCTGCTCTGCGGAGCATGCATCATATGTTTCAGCAAAAGTGTTTCCAGAGTGTCATATGAACCAGATGTGGAGAAGCTGTTTGTTTGCAATGAATGTATGCATCTGTTACAAATCAAAAGATTATGCTACTTGCATTTGACCTGTTATCCCCCCCAGAAGCACTTCTAATCTTGAGTTTGCTCATGTTATATATCAGGGTTCCTCAAATCTTGCCCTGGAGGGCCAATGCACTGCAGAGTTTAGCTCCAACCCTGATCAAACTCAGCTACCTGTGATTTTCTAATGATCCTGAAGACATTGGTTAGCATGCTCAGGTGTGTTTGATTAGGGCTAGAGCTAAACTCTGCAGGAAAGTGGATCTCGTGGGCCAGATTTGAGGATCCCTGTTATATATGGACATTGACTTTTGTCCTAGGACATTGTATTTTAGTGAATTTCTCTGTGACTGTTCATGACTATACATGGATGTCCTGTACAGAGCACATTCTGGGCTTTTTAGGAGGTTTGATCATAAACACTCCTTCTACTTGTTCTTTAAATATGACTGCTACTGACAGAATCATCACATTTTTGTAACTTCTTGTTCCGAAACAAGGCATAGTTTTCATGCATGTCTTCTGTAGAGGACACCAGGACAAACAGCATGTTAATCAGGCATTTTGGGGAAACACAAGAAATTATAAATCAATATTCTTATGAAATGAGATATTCTTATGAAAATGTTGCAAATTTGTTACTCCCATTATTACACTTATTTTTTCATTGTGGTTTGCCCCAAGAGCATAGTAATTTGTAAATTAGATGCAATGTATAGATACATTGAATGGGAATACCAGTGTATGGGCATACGCACATATTCCATAAAGTATATCAAATCGTGAATGAAAAAAATAGAACATTGTTTTTGGCTATGCATGCCTTTTCATGTCTTTTCATGTATGCTACACAATATGTGTATATCATATATGAAGAGTTCAGACGCAAAAGCCTCCAAGTTCCATCCTGAAATTTTCCTCTAAAATTAAAGCATTTTAAATCATGTGTCTATGTTTAGTTCGTATTTTACTCTAATGGGCAATGGTCTAGGTCATTTTCTCTGCTATCAATAAATCCCTGCCATAACTATACGGGCCCCTGATAAAAATGCTAATTTTAGAAGAAATTTCAGAGGGGCACTTTAGAGGCTTTTGCAATCTGACCTCTTCATATATATATCTCTATATATTATATTTAAACAACAACACTAGCTTTTTCTATTTTTTCTTATTCTATCTACTTGTTTTTCTTTGGTGGTGGGTGTGTGTAATATGTGTGTGTTACAATATATATATATAAATATATTATATAATATACACACCACCTTGCGTTAGGCTAACTGAACTGCTGTCTTTGCATTATTTTTTGGATAAATGCGTCTGCTAAATGACTAAATAAATATGTATACCATATGATACAAGTGTATTATTTGACCAAAGATTTTACTATTCTAATCTTGAAATCCACACTTTTTGGAATCAGGATAATCAAAGGTATCCCAATCCAACTAAAAAGGCTTAAATGATGCATACCGAAGGGGTTCTCCAGATCCAATTTGAGTAATTTATAGTAAATTAAATCAGATTTGCAATATTTTTTTTTGTTGCCGAAATTATATTTCTTTACTAATTGTAAAAAAAAATTAAAATAAAATAAGATCCTATGATGCATACTTGGCTTGTGCTGATCAATATACCTATGTAAAGCTTTTTTTTTTTTTTGTATGTATTTTATATTCATACAGATGTGTTGTAAATGTAATTTATGTCATGCCTTTACCACATCTGTTAATAAAACTTCAACACCGAATCATTTGCTTGTCTTTATTCAGCAAAAAGGAAACTACTTTTATCTTTGAGATGAAAATGTACAAATTACTGTATGGTCAATTTTAGCCATTTTTTATTAAAATATAAAACATTTGAATTGTTATACGTTTGTAGAATAGAAGTAAAACATTGTTAAAGTACTGCATGGTTGCTGATTTCACAACTTGACCAACAACACATTTGAGTCAAATATTATTTTTTTCATCTGAATCACAGAGCACCACAATGCACTATTAAAGACAACATCATGTGGTTAAAGATTTGTTTTCACATTCTTGCACAGTTTTTTTTTTCTGTCTTTAACCATATTTGTTCACTAAATGCATTCTGTCCACTAAATGTAGGCCTATCGTTTTGGGCAAAAAATTCATGATGTGTGTAAAAACATTCAGTATTCGCTTTGTGATTAAAACCATTTTTGAATGATTGAGCAAACGATTAGGAATGGCACTGAATAATCATCATAACAAACTTTATCATGGCCCAACAGATAACTTTTGAAAAAGTTATTTAACGACCCGTTTTAAGCACTCTCAAGGTCAAATTAGAATATTATAAAAAATGCTTAACAACTCAGGTAGCTAAATCATTATGACCACGACACAATCTATAAATTCTTTTGCATATTAATAATAATACTCCACGCCTAATTTCATTCTACACTGAAACATCGGTACACCGGTAAAGCACAGTTGGGGCTAAAATCTAATGTGACCATTCAAAAAGTACAGTTATCTGGGGAAGCCTGTGGAGTTTTTTAGGGCGATACTTCTTTTAAGGAGTGTTTTTCACTACTAAACTTCCTGTTTTTAATTCCTGTTTTAAGTTCTATTCAATGTCTTCTTATTAACTCATTATTATTAAATTCCGGCCTGATTTGTTCTTTTTTGGCAGGTATGATTCAATTGAGTAATTCTGTTTGTTCGACCGCCATAACGGGTTAAAAACGATTCATTGATTTATTTGAGTCAATACTCAAAAGTGTTCAAGAAGTACCCGCACAGAATAAATACATGTTAGCTATATATATATACACCTAATTTTTTGATTAAATGTTAGATGTATTTAATGAACGTGTTCCAGTTTAATGTCCTTGTTTGTTCCAGGACGTTTAAGAAAAAAGGCCTCTTTAAAAAAAAATTATAAATATATATATATATAATGCATTATATATTCCGTCAAATGTTGTTATTTGACAGAATGGTTATGGTTCCAACATAAACCTCACTTTCTGTAGTTCCAAAAGCCCCTCACAAACGGTCTAGAAATATCCTCTCTAGACTCAGTCATTTCAAGTTTATTAGGTTCTTAACATATTCAGGGTTTAGTGAATAGAAATACTATGTACTTATAGATAATATTACTGAAATAAAACTTAAGTGCACTTAACGAGCCACTTTCATGACTATTGCCTTGTCCAAATACCCACACTTGCGGTCTTTGCACTTGAACACTTGAACACTTATATGACGTATTTCCTGTATTTGGCCCAAGTGTTCAAGTGAGGATGAAGACCACAAGTGTGTGTTGAACTTTTCATTTCCTGATGGGACACACTTATAGTGTTGCAAAAATGCAAGTGTTTACATAGCTTTATTTTCATTTTAATTTTAAATACTTTGCATTTTAAAATCAACTTCTAAATGTCATTCCACACATGCTATCTGTAGATTTGGTCAGATCCATCTGTGAGGGTGTGATAGTTTAGGTGTGTCTTTTCTCAGAATTGATCTGAAGTTCAACCGTGTTCACTTTATCATGCAGCATCTGCTCACTTTGTGACTACATGATACAGAGAATCAGTTTTTGACCAGTTGTCCCCTAACTCCACCTATTTTGCACACACACAAACATTTTTTAAAACAGCAGTCCCAACTGTGGACATTTTCGTATGCTCTTGAGAATAAAGTTCAGGGATGAACGAAAAGTGCACTTTAGCATACTTTTAAAAAAGAGTACTTATTTAGGAAATAATATACTTTAAAAGAATAGACTTATTTGCAAACTGAATTAACTGCATGTTATTTACAATTAAATGAAAAAATCGATTATGTAGCTTAAATTGTTATGCAATTAGTTGAACTTAAGAGTGATTTTTTTTTTTAAAGTAGGCTATATGTAATTTCATAGTTCTGTTGAATTATTATGTTAGTCAACACATCAAAATAAGTGTACTTCTTTAAAGCACAACAAGATTAACGACACTTTAAAAGTGCACTCAAACATCCATGAAAGTGAACTCTCTTTAAGTAGGCCTATACTTAAGTGACATTTTATTTTATTTATATTATATTATCCTGAAGTACAGTTTATTCAAAATATACTTTTAAGGTTTGAACTACACTATAAGTGCACATTCAGTACAATTAAAGGCACTTCTTTTTCACAAAAGAAGGCAGAAATGATTAGTAGCAGGGCCTGATGCTTCTCTAGCCCAGTGACATATCAAATTATCAACAACATTTGTTAAATAACATTGTTGGCTTTTGAGCCGTCACATCTACACACATAACTTCATGGGCTTCATTCATTCCTATCACAACCCATGTGAGCAGATCATATGATTCAGCCACTGCCTGAGAGAGAAAACATAAACCAAAGCATGGCATTTGAACACTGAGACACAGTGTATCAAACCAGTTTCACAGACTTCCTCCAACACAGAACAAACTCATGTGTGAGCTGTGTATAGCTGGATGTATGTGGTTTCTGTATACATAAAGCACTTCTGTGTTTGAATAGACTCATTAAATAATTTATCATGAGGCTCTGTAACATTCTATCACAAAATGTCTGCGTCTGAGACGGTTTCACATGATTATAATAATAGCTTTAGTCTCAGACACACTCTCTTTTTTCACAATTACTTCTGAAGCGTCATCAAGAACATGGAAAGTGCAAAGTGCAGTTATCAAACCTTTTGAAGTTGGGGGAGAAATCATTTTTTGATGCTGACTGTTTCAGTTGGAAATTCCCAGTATAGTTAAATAAATGTTTCACTCTTGATTATTGATGATTTGGGATTATTTTCACAACTTAAAGTAAAAAAAAAAAAATCTCTGAGTATCTCTCAACTGTTTTCCCTTGTGAAAAATATGTATACTTTAAAGGGGTCATAGGGTGCCCATTTTCCACAAGTTGATATGATTCTTTAGGGTCTTAATGAAAAGTCTGTAACATAGTTTGGTTAAAATTTCTCAATGGTAGCGTAAAAAACACCTTTTATTAGCCTGTCAAAAACAGCTCTTTTCAGATCAAGCCGTTTTTGTAGCATTTTCCTTTAAATGTTAATGAGCTCTGCTGACCCCGCCCCTCCCTTCAGAGCTGCTCACAGAGAGACGGTTTACTTTAGCTGCAGTCATTCTGAAACTTGCTAATTAGCACATTATTAGGAAAGGCGATTTGCAAAGATTCATAAAACATATACTACCTTCTTCTGTAGATGAGGCTGGATCACGAATGATTTGCGCGAACATTGACGCATTTATGTAGATCGGGGGCGCAGTCCCTTCAGAAACAATGTAATCCACTGTGTCTTCAGCGGCTCAGATTTCGGGAGTAAATGATGACTGCTATGTTCATTATTACATCCAGCAACAGAACACCTCAATCGCTTGTTATGAGTAATTCTTGTCTACATCTGCTCCAGCGGAGAAACAATTGTGGACTGATGACAGTCACTCAGGGCAGGTTTAAGGTAAGAGCCAGTCCAGTCTGTGCTGAAACGCTACTGTCAATCAGACTATCGTGGGAGGGGCCTGTCTGTGTGACATCTGAGATAGGCTCGATTTGAGAAAGGGGAAAACATTTAACACGATTTAAAAAAAATCACTGGGTGGATTTTTATCATTTTAGGGTGGTTGTGTATACACACTGCCAACACACATTTCAGCTCAAACAACTTGTAAAAGTGCATGTAGCATCCTATGACCCCTTTAAGAAGAATACTTTATTTCAGAAATAAAACTGTGTGAACTGAATGTAATGTTTTCAGATACTTGCATGTTATTTACAATCAAATGAAAATATATTACAGTTTAAATTTATATTAAATGCAATTAGCTGAACTTAAGACCTAAGTAATTTCATTACTTCTGTTGTCTGTTGAAATGTGTTTGAAGTGCCAGGTGTACTGATTTCATAGCATTTAAATTGAACTAAAATATTCTGTCATTTTGAAACTTGTATGTTTTGTATTTAGATATATTTGTTTTTACACGACTAATCATGACATTGCAACTTTGTACATTTAAACTTTAAATGCAATATCAGATACACTACATTTGAAATTATTTAAGTACTTTATGTGCTTTTAGTATGTTAGCCAACACATCGAAATAAGTGTACTTTAAAACACAAAAAATATTCAAACATAATGATTTAAAAATGCACTTTAAAAGTACAACTTTAACATTTAATTGGACATTAGTCTATTAGTAAGTGCTCTTTTTTTCGCATGGGTCTGTATGGAAGCATAATAACGGAGTTATAGAATAACCCTGGTCATGTGGGATCAAATGATTCATTAGTAAAATTGCTGTATTTAAAATAATAACCATTCTAAGAACAAAGTCAATCTGATTTGGTCAAAGCATATCAGTTCCTTCAACAATTTAGTTGCACTCTTCAACTAATCACGTCCCTGAAATGATGCTTTTGTTTTGAGAAACACAAATATCTGAAATAAGAGAATTACACACGTCTTGGAAGGCTGTAGATGGTGCTAGAGTAGATAGGGAGAGAGACTACTAAATCCCACTGATAGCCCATTGAAATAGAACTTGCAATGTTAACCTTTTACCAATAATAAGGAGCAGTTTTGTGTCAGTGGTTGATTTTTATTAGACTGGTTTCAGCTTTTTACTTTTTGTTATATGAAGGTCACAGACTATAATCTACAGTCAGATTTTTTTTTTTATCATGCCTTCATCTCACACCGTTATCTTAATAAATAAAAAAAATTCATTTACATTTACATTTAGTCATTTTGCAGACGCTTTTATCCAAAGCTACTTACAATTGGGGAATACATAAAGCGATTCTTCTTAAAGAGGCAAACAGACACAGGAAGTGCTTATAACACCAAATTTTAGGCACTGTTCAAATAAGTACAAGCTAGAAAGGGAAGGAATAAATAAAGAGAAAGACAAAGTTTTTTTTTTTTTTTTTTTAAGGATGAAGTCAAGTAGCGTTGAAAGAGATGAGTTTTCAGCTGTCGCTTAAAAATTGTCAGGGATTCAGCATTCCGGATAGGGGCGGGAAGATCATTCCACCAGCCAGGAACAGTGAACGAGAATGTTCTGGAAAGTAATTTTGAGCCTCTCTGTGATGGTACCATGAGGCATCGCTCACTAGCGGATCTCAGACTTCTGAAGGGGATGTAGATTCGTAAGAGTGAGTGGAAGTAGGCGGGTGCTGAGCCTGTGGCTGACTGTTCTATATGCAAGCATTAATGGCTTGAACTTGATGCGAGCCGCAACCGGTAACCAGTGCAAGGAGATAAAGAGAAGTGTAAAATGGGCTCTTTTGGGCTTGTTGAAGACCAGTCGTGCCGCTGCATTCTGAATCATTTGTAGAAGTTTGATTTGCTTGATGGAAGTCCAGCCAGAAAAGCATTGCAGTAGTCTAGCCTAGAAATGACAAGGGCCTGGACAAGAAGTTGTGCAGCATGCTCCGTTAGAAAGGGCCTGATCTTTCTGATGTTGTGCAATGCAAACCTGCAAGATCTAGCGGTCTTTGCAATGTGGTCTTTGACGGTCAGCTGGTCATCGAAGGTTACACCAAGATTTCTGACCGAAGTGGATGGGGTAATTGTAGACGAACTTAGTTGGATGGTGAAATCATGCTGTAGAGTTGCAGTGGAATGGAAGACAAGAAGCTCAGTCTTTGCCTGAGCTGTAGGTGATGTGCCTTCATCCATGCCGAGATGTCCACCAGGCAGCCTGAGATCTGTGCAGTTCATTGGTTGAAATGAAAGATAGAGCTGTATCTTCAGCATAGCAATGGTAGGAGAAGCCATGTGCCTGTATTATGGGTCCCAGTGTTGTAGTGTATATGGAGAAGAGGAGGGGTCCAAGAACTGATCCCTGAGGAACCCCAGTGACCAGTTGATGTGCTTTGGATACCTCCCCTCCCCAGGCCACCCTGAAAGACCTGCCTGTGAGATAGGATTCAAACCAGTGAAGTGGAATCCCTGTGATGCCCAGTGAAGAGAGGGCAGACAGGAGGATCTGGTGATTGACAGTGTCAAAAGCAGCAGATAGATCCAGCAAAATAAGAACTGCTGATTTGGAGTCAGCTTTTGCCATCCGCAAGGCTTCCGTGACTGACAGTAATGCAGTCTCAGTTGAATGGCCACTCCTGAAACCTGACTGATTAGTGTCCAGTTTGTTACTCTGTGAAAGAAACAATGATACCTAGTTGAAAACAACTCTTTCGAGTGTTTTTGCTAAGAAAGGAAGGAGCGAGATAGGTCTGTAGTTATCTGTAAGTGAAGTGTTTAATGTAGGTTTTTTTTTAAAACATTTAAACATAATTAAAATAAAGTTGTGATGTGTGAAGAAAAAAAAGGTTCATATCACTTGTGAACAAAATAATTTATTGTCACTTCAAATCAAGCTGTAATTATGTTAAATTATGAAAAATATGTGAAAATATGATATAATTTTGTGTATGTAGGATATATTAAATGCTGTGAAATTACCCTTAGCAAGAAAAGGAATCAGATAAACATATTGCAAATGTTATTTCCACCACAGCGCATACACAAAACATTACTTGGGATGTTGTGAAAATGATATTCAATTCAGAAAACAAAATGGACTGAATTTTGTTGGACATTGTTAATGGACAAATTAAGTTAGTATGAAAAGTGGGTTTTAGGAGACTTTATATTCAATCCACAGGGCTAAAAGTGTTCTTGGTTGAAGAAACACCCTGTTAATCGACGTTTGCAAGTTACCCAATGGTGTAAGTTAGTGACTGTTATTCAAACATCCACTAAATAAGCCTAAATAAAACAAATCTCTCATAGATAATTATATTTTCCAGGATCTTCTGATTTATTATGTCACAGGCAGCGGTTAATCATCGTGGTTTGGGCATTACTAATCGGAAACTACATTTTTAAAAATATCTTCGATTTTTAAAGATCAAATTTTGGGGAATTTTCCTAGATGGATAGAAGTGACTAAATGTTCAAACTGCATATTTCTGATATCCCCATGCTCATTTCTGTTCAGGCCTGATACTGTATGTATCCTAAAATATAATTTAATAATACACACCAGTGACAGGTTTGGTTTTGGTAACATTTTTAATGCTTTTTAAAGATTTTTTTTAACACAGTAAAACAGTATTATTGTGATATATTATTACAATTTCAAATAACTGTTTCATATTTTAATATGCTTTAAAGTGTAATTTATTCCTGTAATGTCAAAGTTGAATTTTCTGCTATTTTTTTTCTGTGATGCTTTTATTTTGATGTTTTCTTTTTTTGTATCAGTATAAAATGTCTTTACTGTCACTTTTGATCAGTTTAATCAATCTCTACAGAATAAAAGTATTCATTTCTTTACAAAAAATAAAAAATATTACTGACCACATACTTTTGAACGATAAACCGCAAGGCACCTAACATATTATGGTCATCAGATTTTTTTAACGTTATTATGAAAATATTAGTTAATATGTGGTAGGTGTCAGACGAGTGGTTTGTTCTCTTAATAGAATGACTGGGCTGCTGATTCATGCTGCTGACAGTGTGTCTCTGTCTGCCAAATTTATACTTAGACCGTTCAGAAAAACGAATTGCTTGACAACTAATTCTGTCACCTCAGGCCAATTCATGACCTTCCTTCACAAAGACAGGCCAGACAAATGGGTTGTATAACACAGAATATAAAGACCCCTGAACAATACTACAGCTAAATATTTATTAAAGCTATTTATTTGTTGTACAAGTGTAACATGATTTGAAAGCAGATTGTCCATTTACACATAAAGTCAGTCCATTTATTTTCCGAATGAACGTGTTTATAAAGAACAATATTATCATGGAAAAGATTTTTTTTCACCAGTAGGATGAAATAAATGGGAGCCGGGGTCAGACCGCAGCAGAGCAGCCGCATTAAAAAAAATCTTACCAGCCCCAAACTTTTAAATGATATTTTTATGTCATGCATTAATGACATTTATAAATACTTCCAGGTTAACTTCTCAAAAATCTTTGCTTCACATGTACATATCTTACATACTTCAAGTGCAAGAATAAAATCATTATAAAGTCACTGTATTTATCTGTTAACGTGCCCTTTAAAAAGTAGTTTGGGATTCCAATGACATGCAAGGCAAATATATATATTTTTAGTCATTTAGGTTTTTGTTTTTTTCAATTTTTAACTTTTGATATTTGCTGTTATCACAAACATATGCATATGCATAAAATTTGAATATGTTCTAAGTGGTTCACGACAGTACCATGACGCGAGCGTGTGGCGGCCCCGGCGCTGACCCAGATACGGTGTAAAGATGTCATCAGTGACGCAGTAGAGACGAAAATGTGGAATAAAGTCGTTATTTTTGTTTTCTTTGCGCAAAAAAGTATTCTCGTAGCTTCGTAACTTTACAGTTGAACCACTGACGTCACACGGACTATTTTGTCGATCATCTTGGTACTTTTCTGGACCTTGACCATGGTAGTTACCTTGCTGTCTATGGGAGGGTCAGAGAGCCCTCAGATTTCATCAAAAATATCTGAAATTGTGTTCCGAAGATGAACGAAGGTCTTACGGGTTTCGAACAACACGAGGGTGAGTCATTAATGACAGAATTTTCATTTTTGGGTGAACTAACCCTTTAAGGTCCTACAACATGTTTTTTTTTTAATCACAGGAGCTAACAAACCTAATGTTTTCATAAGTGTAAGACCACATGGTTGGCCATTTAACATCTTCTCAGGTTTGTTTTGTAACATAAGAATGAGAAAACTGGGGTCAGTCACTCTTTACAGCTCTCAGTGAAGTGAAAACGAGAAGGGTTTAACCTCTCCGTCCAGTAGACATCGTAAATAAACCACTGACACAAAGTCCTCTAGATCGTGAAGAACTCAACACTTGTCTTAGTCAAGACTCAAGAGTCCCTCTTTCAGTACACGTCTATGGGGTTTTCACCATTAGGAAGAAAACACACAAAACACCTTTTTAATTCTTAATTTCTTGTTATCTTTGACAACAGCAATATTGAAGGAATTGATGTTTCTGCGTGCAAACTTGTTTAACAGTTTGTGTGAATATGGTACTTGTGCATGACAAACACCAACAATATACAGCAGTGACTGACTCTCCAAAGAGAGACGTGAAAAACAACCCCACATCAGAGGTTTTCTTTGAGAAAAACAAGTCATTGAGAAATACACAGACCTATTCAGGTCAATCAGGTCAGTGAACGCCACTTTAATCCTAAATGGCTTTTAGAAGCATGTTTTTGTCATTTGTCTCTGGAACCGTGTCATAATACATCCTAACTAAGCCTCAAAATCCTTGTAATGTACAGTAAAGTTTACTTGAAAAATGTAAAAAAAAAAAAAAATTAAAATAGTTCACCCAAAAATGAAAAATGTGTCCTTATTTACTCCCCTCAAACCGTTCCAAACCTGTAATAGTTTCTTTCTCTTTCCTTTCGTTGAACATGAAAGAAATATTGTGGGGGGTGGGAGATATTGGTTAACCAACAGTTTTTGGTCCATGGACTTCACACGAATGGGGGGTAAAAAAACACTATGGAAGTCAATCGGGACCAACAACTGTTTGGTTACCAATATTCTTCAAAATATCTTCTGTGTTCAGCAGAAGAGAGAAATTCATACAGGTTTAGAACAACTTGAGGGGAGTAAATAAGGACAGAATTTTCATTTTTGTTGATAAACCTTCCCTATAAGGTTGGTTCTTATCCTCATGTTGTTCCAAACCTGTAAGACTTTCTTCCTATGAATTTTGGAAATATATTGATTATTTTCAATATATTGACAGCAAATGAGGACTCTCAAATGACAAAAAAAGCATCACAGAAGAATCATTAAACTGGTCCATTCGACTCATACACTATACTCTATTATAGCTTTGTATGAGAAACAGACTGAAATGACTTAAAGGGGTGGTTCATTGCGATTTCACTTTTTTTTAACCTTAGTTTGTAATGTTGCTGTTGAGCATAAACAATATCTGCAAAGTTACGAAGCTGAAAGTTCAATGCAAACAGAGATATCGTTATCGATATCGTAAAGCGAGACGTTTAGACGCGCACTAGAGGCGGTTTAGCCAATCACAACACACTGGGCTAGCTAACCAATCAGAGCCCTTTGCCTATTTCTGAGGGAGGGGGCTTCATAAAAGAAGGAAATTATCAGACTGTTTCTGAGAGAAGGGACAGAGCAGTGTGGAATAAAGGTAAATTATGTGGAAAATAATGCTTTTTTTTTTAGACTGCACCCCATAAACACAATCAAGCCTAGAAAAAAACCAGTGAACCACCCCTTTAAAGCAGCACTATGTAACTTTTGGCGCTCTAGCGGTTAATAAACAGAACTGCACACATCCCGTGGAAGAACATTCTAATCGTAGCTACTTCTCTAAGTTTATGTCTCTGGCGATTCACGCAGGTATGTGTTACTCCGCAGCGGTGACGACCCGACCAGGCTACAATAGTCCAAATATAAGTACTTATTATAAGTGTACCGTAGTGATTCAGAATAAGACAACAACACGGGTTGGAAGATGAATTCATGATGTACTCGCTCATTATTACATTTTGCAAATTTTTAACTCAGAAAAAGTTACATAGTGCTGCTTTAAATTTTGGGTGTTTCTTCACACAAAGCTATTGTTTGGCTTCGAATATACACACATCAGCATTTTTATGGTGCTTTTTAAACCTTGATCCTAATTCATTGTAATTGCGTGCAAAAGAGTGACTGATATATTTGTCCGAATAATTTTTTAGTCATCAACAGAAGTGGTCATATGGGTTTGGAAGAACATGACAATTTATTTTTGGGTGAAACTGCAAGCTGGAACGCAAAGATGTGATTTTTTACCTGGTAATATATTGCACTGACTCTCATCATAGAGCTCTACGTGTTTAAATAACATTTTACAGCTTCATCCTCATGTGAAGTCATTGAAATGATGGGCGATGGCATTAAAGAAGAAAAAATAAATAAAAATCAAGGTGCACATACATACACATGCTCACAATCTTACACTCGCATACAAGCAATAAGAAGTACCGATGATAAAGCAGTAATTCTGACACTGTAACACTGTAATATTTACCATGAAAGTCATCGATTTAACAAGAAAAAATAAAAACATAACATTCCTCCATGGATATTTAGTGCCGTTCATTATCATTCATGGAAAGGTGTTTTAGGTAGAAAAAAAGTGAACTTGAATTGTTTTAGAAATTTGCCAAACTTTCTAAACGTGGCTGGTGTTTTTGCATTTTAAAGGGATTTCAAAACAGTTTTACTTTCTACCTCGATATAAGAGCAGTCCAACTCCAGTGTCTAAAAAAAATCCCCCCAAAAGAAGCTCCAAGACATGAGTTTCTATTTTATCGAACAGACCAAAAAAAAAAAGAAAAGTTTTTGGTGGTAAAAACATTTAATATTCATCTTTAAAAATGAATCTCACTCTGTTTCTCTTTGGCACAACCAAATCATTTAATAAATGTTTAATCATGCGTTCAGTCTCGAGTTCTCAGAATCTTGTCTAGACTATGGAGTATGCAAATTGGGGACACGTATATAAAACATACTCAAATCACACGTCCTCTTTCACATTGATAGTGACATTGAAAATCAAAAGGCAGCCTCAGCGTTCTTAATAAATAACTAAACATCACAGCTGATCACAGGCAGCCATGCGGTCCTTCCCAGAGCTGCAATCTTTACATTACACCAACGTTTGACTGGCCTTGGCTGCAAATGTCATGTAGAATCCTTTGCAAATTATTCTGTGAAAATGCAAAACTGGCCAGTGAGGGGCCGACGTGACGTCTCCTCCAGTGATTGGCCAGCTGTTTGATTGACGGGGGTCCAGGGCCCTATAGGGTAACAGGGAGGTCTGGTGAACCCAGGCCCTCCTCCAGCCACTGGACGGAAGACCAAAAAAAAAAAAAAACAAAACAACAAAACCCCCCAAAAAAAACCCCCCCCCACGGAGGCACCGCGCAGGAGTGTGGAGCGCTTGTGTATGCGTCTCAGCCGGAGCAGGTAGAGGAGGATGGACAAAACCACCACCAGAAAACAGGCCAGGAACAGATAGTGGTTGTTCATGAAGGAGAAGCTGTGGTGCCAGTGAGAGTGAGAGCCTTTCAGACTCTCCTGCGGGATGTCCCTGACAAAACAAGGAATTTCGGTATTACATTTTCAAATAAATAGGCTTATTAATAAAAATATATATAAAATGTTAACATTTTGTTTTAATGTATTTTTTGTGTGAGTACGGGTATAGTACGAGCATGTGTCACTTTTTGTAAGGGTTTACGTAACTCAAATAATCATTTATATATGTATTATATTATAGTATTCATGGCTTCCGGAAGTAGAGCAATTAGATCATTGGTTGGTTAAAGATTTATGGTACAAAGAAGACACAACCCAGATGTCGAATTTGTGCCAACGCATTTTATGCGGACAGTTTTTTGGAACGAGAAGGGAGTACAAGGCTGGCTGTGCACAACGGCTATTTCTAAAAAAAAGGATTAGTTTAAGTATTGCGATTGATGTTAAACTGCGGAGTTTTGTGAGCGAAGAGTAACGCGTCGTGGTGTTTGGTGACAGGGTCACATACTAGGGAGTTGACACTGTCCCTGTCAGAATACATTAGAACGTCAGCTGTCTTAACCGCTGCTTGTATACTGCATCATCACTGTGTCTGTCACGCGACTCTGTTGCCTTTTCGGGCTTGAATTGATGGTAAAACTGACGACATTATTAACTGTCTTTATAATTGCTTTGGAAGCAAATGTTTGTGGTTATGGTAAGGGGCATTACATTTCCAACGCGTGCTTTTGGTGTTCGGCCAATAACAATGCACTGGGTCAGCTGGCCAATCAGAGCAGACGGTGCTTGTCAAAGGAGGGGGCTTTGTTGAAACGACGTGTTTGAGAGAGCCGGGGCATAGAGGACCTACATTAATGTACAGTATTTGAAAAATAATGTGTTTTTTGAACATTAAAGCATGTCAACATATTCTGTTACACCAAATACACAAAATAATGATCTTTAAAATAGCATCATATGACCCCTTTAAAGGCGATTTTCTCAATATTTTTAGATTTTTTGCACCCTCAGAGCCCAGATTTTCAAATAGTTGTATCTCGGCCAATATCCTAACAAACCATACATCAATGAAAAGTTATTTATTCAGCTTTCAGATGATGTATAACTATCAAATCTCGTCTGACGGGTTTTGTGGTCCAGGGTCACAAATGTGCTATAAAATCCAACTAAAAACAACGGTGTGGATTATTATTAAGCAGCAAAAACCTAAAATTGCCTCTCTGTCTCTGAGACACTAAGCTCATGTAAGCAAAATGCCACTTCTGGTAAATGACAATTGGAAGACGCTAATTTACAGGGCAAAGGTGTTATAAATCATAAAAATTAAATGCTTAGAAAATTGGTTGGCTATTATTAAAAAAATAATAATAAATAACAACATATATATATAGTTTAATTTATTACATTAAGTTTAAGAGTTTAAAGTTGCAAACATACTGAAAGTGGACAAAATATTTGATCTTGTTGTGAAAACTAGTGTACATTTTTTCAGGTACATTTGTTACAAAAAAAATTATATTTCAAAGACTATAATGGTTAAAAGTCTTACCGTCACTTCTGATCAACTTAATGCGTCCTTGCTAATAAAAAATTAAATAATAATAATACAATTATTATTATTTATTTTTTTTAAGAAAAATAGGCTGAAAAAATAAGTTGGTGTGTGTGTATGCATGTACCTCAGAGGTAGAAAACGTGTGCGGTACAAAATGGCTCCTAGTGTCCACTGCACTTCTTTGTCATACACCAGCAGGGCCGTCCTGAGATTCTCATACGCCGCTGGAAACACAAAACCTGAATGGAGCACCTCATGCATCCACGCAGACTTGAAGCACTGATACCTGCAGGAAGAGAGGAGCAGCCTGTTTATACCTTTCTCCAAAATCATCATAGACACTGTGGTCTGTACAAACTCTTGATGTATTATTTTCTACCATACACCTTTGCACTGAAGAGAAAATGAGTCAATACTGCCTTAATGGAGGTTTTTAAACTTACTTCAATCTATGTTGATCAGCATGTGAGGCGTAAAGTCCTCGATCAAACCGCTCTTTCAAAGTCTTCCACTGGGTGGCACAGTAACTCTGAAATGAAACGGATAAGGTCAGCAAAAACAAACATGATCATGAGAAATGTATGAGCAATTTTTGTAGGCTGGTGATTTTTGACTGGGACAAAAATCCCCCCAAAAGTACTAAAATTCAAAAAAAAATTTGGGGGGGAGGGGGGAGTTTTACTCAATTACTGGAACAAAAATTAAGGGTTGGAAAAAAAAAAATCCATTGGGATGCATTTGGATCATTGAAACAAATGCAGTAATACAAATCTTGTTTCTTTCTTCTAATTTTCGTTTATGCATCACAAAAAGAGAATTTTTCAAGCTGCTCTTTTCCATATAACAGAACCTTTCTTTTTGGAGCTTGACAGCCACAGTGTGCTTTGATTCTATAGAAAAAGAGCAGCATGAACATTGTAAAATGTCAGTGTACCTTAGCAGCGTTGGAATATTTGGTGGAGTTGTAGTCTCCTCCCATGCGCAGCACATCTTCAGTACAGTAGTAGAACTCAGAGAAGCCGTAGAACTGGCTGTTGGTGAAGTCGATGGGTGGCTGATAGACTCCGTTCAGAGATGTGCTGGTGTCGTTGGTGCGGTTGAGGAACGGCTGGAGCAGCAGACGACAGCGGTCGAAGTCTCCAGTGCCACGCAGGTGCACCCTCTGCTCCTGAGGACCAACCTCATCCTGGAGGTCAGCTGGCAAGCAGGGGTCGAGGATGGGCGAGTCTGCAATCTCTCCTTGATGCTGACCCAGCAGCCTAGAGACAAGAGCATGAGACAGTAGTGATCGTAGTGAAAAACATCAAATATTCACAATATATTTCAAATATACTTTGATGATCTTACTGCGCTTTTAATTTGGTCATCAAGATTTCTACGACTAATTAGACTTGTTTTGTAAAGGAAAGTGTTAAAACAAAGATATTTTAATAATGGTTCTTATTTAAAAGGGGTCATATGATGCTATTTTAAAGATCATTATTTGGTGTAACAGAATATGTTGACATGCTTTAATGTTCAAAAACCATATTATTTTTTCACAACTGCCATATTGTGCGGTCCTCAGCCCCGTTTTTTTACAAAGCCCCCTCCTTTGACAAGCGCAGTCTGCTCTGATTGGCCAGCTGACCCAGTGCATTGTGATTGGCCGAACACCACAAGCACGCGTCGGAAATGTAACGCCCCTTACCATAATCGCAGCTTCAGCTTTCAAAGTAAATATCAAGACAGTTAATAATGTCGTTAGTTTTACCATCAGTTCAAGCCCGAAAGGGCAACAGTCGCGTGACAGACACAGTGATGATGCAGTACACAAGCCGCGGTTAAGACAGCTGACGTGCTATGATTTCTGACAGGCAGTTCACTCTGCTGTGATGTGACCCTGTTCCCCTCTCACACACACACACACACGACGTGTTACTCTGTGCTGCGCAAAACTCCGCATTTGAACAGTCAATAGCAAATACTTAAACTGATAACAAAACATACTTACAGTCGCTGATTCAGAAGCGCCAGATTGTCATAGCAAATTCGGAATTTACCCTTTTTTTTTTTTTTGAAATAGCCTTTGTGCACAGCCAGCCTTGTACTCTTCTAGGTTCAAAAAACTGTTGTCCATAAAATGCGTTGCACAAATTCGAACATCTGGGTTGTGCTGTTCTGTTGTAAATAAATCTTAACCAATGATTCCTAATTGCATCTACTTCCGGAAGGCCAAATAAAGTGCTTTTGCTTTCGCACTGAAATACACAGCTTCTTTCTTTGCGTGCACATTTGGGCGGCATTATGCTAATATTTTTCTACATAGTGATGTAGATACGTGGGGGTGTGTTAGAACGAGCCGTTTTAGGTAGGCGTGGTTGACTCTTAACTTTTATAAAGAATATCTCTTTGGATTGGAGACTTTAGTCTTTGCAACTTTACAGATCTTCTTTATGCACTCCAAAGAGAAAGGAAAATTTTTTTAATTGCATCATATGACCCCTTTAAACTTCAAGATCATAAAAAGTAGCCAAGTTGGATTTATTATTGTGAATCAGTTCAAACAGTTTGAATGAACGGACTCCAATCTGATGTTTGTGTTACAACTTAATGTTCATGGAAGCAGGCACATGTGATTGTTAATACATTTTATATTTTTATTCGGTAAGTACGGTAGTGTACATTATCTAGCTCACGTTCAACAAAAATGTAATCTTACTTGTTCTGGATTTGTGTGGCACTGATGAGGTTTGCCTCATATCTCTGGCGAGCCGCATTTCCACCGAAACCCAAAAATGTTGAGACGTAAACGCGGTACACGTGTTCTGTTCTGTGAGCGTCACAGCCCAGGTTAAACTCCGCCAGCAAATTCTTGGCTATCTCCTCCTGGTAGCACACAGCGAAACACAGACAGAAATATAAGACAGCTGTGGGAAACAGATGTTAACAGAGGTTCCTTCTGGGCAACCACTGAAGCATCTTCTAAAAATACAGATCTACTCTGAAGAGCGCTTGAAATGCATGTTTCTTTAAACACAGAGGCAGAAAAGCAAGTGTAGTGAGAAGCAGCATCATCTTTGTACAATGAGATTTAAAGGCATGTAGGGGGTTCAGAACAAGTTGAGCTCTATCAAAAGCATCTGTGGCATGTTGTTGATTACCATAGAAAATTAGTGACTCGTGCACTTACAATGGAAGTCTATGGGGCAAGACAATCTGGAGGGTTAAAAAAAAATTGCAGCTCGTTTTTTTTTCCTGTAAGCATTTATATTAATTCTTAAAAAAAAAAAATCTTTAATTTTTTTTTTTTTTTGACGTAGTAAACAGTCATTAACAGGCAGTGAAACTCTGGTTAGAATGGGTATTTTGTTTTTACAAAAAGAGAGATGAGAATTCTGTTCAGTGGTAATCGACAGCACAGGTGCGGCTCATTGAGCTCAGCATGTGTAGATTGAGAACATCCCTTTAAACAGCTCTCCAGCTCTAATACAGATGTAAAATCTACATCTGTACATGAAACATGAAAACACTGAACACTTCATTCTGATTGTGTTTGATTCCAGCGGCATCCTGTTATGTCAGATTAGAGGGCATCAGGATTTGTGCAGAGGAGTTTTCCTCTAAAACAATTAAACATACAGAATTAAGTCAAATATTATATTCAGAAAAATACAAACAAACCGTGCTTGCACACACACCAAATTCATGGACTGCTAATATTAGATTATGAAACTCTCCCCAAATTAATGGGATTAAATTAAATGAACAAAATATTGTTTAAAGGGGCCATATCAGTAATAGTAGATAAAAGTAAAAGTAGATAAACAGGATTATCTGATTTACATATAGAAGCCTTAACGGTACAGCAGGAAAAACAGCCTGTATGATTAATTCTAAGTGTCAGAGAGGGAAGAAATGGTCATATGAAGAAAAAAAAAAACCCTATCTCATAAGAAAACATAACTATCTTAAGTTTTAGTGAATTGGGGGAGAATTCATATGAAGCAGTATGAATTTTTTCCCCACACAAAAAGATTTTTAGGAAAAAAAAAAAAAAACCTAAGCATGAAGGTCCACCACTACACCTAACCCTCAGTGGCAAGCAAACAGACTGTACGGATTAGTCCAAATGAGACTATACGAATTAGTCTGAATCTATACGAATTAGTCCAAAATTGACTGTACGAATTAGTTCGAATGAGACTGTACGAATTAGTCTGAATCTGTATGAATTAGTCCGAATGAGACTGTACGAATTAGTCTGAATCTGTAATAATTAGTCCGAATGAGACTGTACAAATTAGTCTGAATTTGTATGAATTAGTCTGAATCTGTATGAATTAGTCAGAATGAGACTGTACGAATTAGTTTGAATCTGTAATAACTAGTCCAAATGAGACTGTACAAATTAGTCTGAATTTGTATGAATTAGTCTGAATCTGTATGAATTAGTCAGAATGAGACTGTACGAATTAGTCTGAATCTATACGAATTAGTCCAAAATTGACTGTACGAATTAGTTCGAATGAGACTGTACGAATTAGTCTGAATCTGTATGAATTAGTCCGAATGAGACTGTACAAATTAGTCTGAATTTGTATGAATTAGTCTGAATCTGTATGAATTAGTCTGAATCTGTATGAATTAGTCCGAATGAGACTGTACAAATTAGTCTGAATTTGTATGAATTAGTCTGAATCTGTATGAATTAGTCTGAATCTGTATGAATTAGTCCGAATGAGACTGTACAAATTAGTCTGAATCTGTAATAATTAGTCCGAATGAGACTGTACAAATTAGTCTGAATTTGTATGAATTAGTCTGAATCTGTATGAATTAGTCTGAATCTGTAATAATTAGTCCGAATGAGACTGTACAAATTAGTCTGAATTTGTATGAATTAGTCTGAATCTGTATGAATTAGTCTTGAATCTGTATGAATTAGTCCGAATGAGACTGTACAAATTAGTCTGAATTTGTATGAATTAGTCCGTATTAATTTGCCTGAATGTGATCATACAAACAATCACATCACATCACACAAGAGGAGTTTTCCTCTAAAACAATTAAACATACAGAATTAAGTCAAATATTATATTCAGAAAAATACAAACAAACCGTGCTTGCACACACACCAAATTCATGGACTGCTAATATTAGATTATGAAACTCTCCCCAAATTAATGGGATTAAATTAAATGAACAAAATATTGTTTAAAGGGGCCATATCAGTAATAGTAGATAAAAGTAAAAGTAGATAAACAGGATTATCTGATTTACATATAGAAGCCTTAACGGTACAGCAGGAAAAACAGCCTGTATGATTAATTCTAAGTGTCAGAGAGGGAAGAAATGGTCATATGAAGAAAAAAAAAAACCCTATCTCATAAGAAAACATAACTATCTTAAGTTTTAGTGAATTGGGGGAGAATTCATATGAAGCAGTATGAATTTTTTCCCCACACAAAAAGATTTTTAGGAAAATAAAAAAAAACCTAAGCATGAAGGTCCACCACTACACCTAACCCTCAGTGGCAAGCAAACAGACTGTACGGATTAGTCCAAATGAGACTGTACGAATTAGTCTGAATCTATACGAATTAGTCCAAATGAGACTGTACGAATTAGTCCAAAATTGACTGTACGAATTAGTTCGAATGAGACTGTACGAATTAGTCTGAATCTGTAATAATTAGTCCGAATGAGACTGTACAAATTAGTCTGAATCTGTATGAATTAGTCCGAATGAGACTGTACAAATTAGTCTGAATCTGTATGAATTAGTCAGAATGAGACTGTACGAATTAGTCTGAATCTGTAATAATTAGTCCGAATGAGACTGTACAAATTAGTCTGAATCTGTAATAATTAGTCCGAATGAGACTGTACAAATTAGTCTGAATCTGTATGAATTAGTCAGAATGAGACTGTACGAATTAGTCTGAATCTGTAATAATTAGTCCGAATGAGACTGTACAAATTAGTCTGAATCTGTATGAATTAGTCTGAATCTGTATGAATTAGTCAGAATGAGACTGTACGAATTAGTTTGAATCTGTAATAACTAGTCCAAATGAGACTGTACAAATTAGTCTGAATTTGTATGAATTAGTCTGAATCTGTATGAATTAGTCAGAATGAGACTGTACGAATTAGTCTGAATCTGTATGAATTAGTCTGAATCTGTATGAATTAGTCTGAATCTGTATGAATTAGTCCGAATGAGACTGTACAAATTAGTCTGAATCTGTAATAATTAGTCCGAATGAGACTGTATGAATTAGTCCGAAATAGACTGTACGAATTAGTCTGAAAGAGACCGTACAAATTAGTCCGAATGAGACTGTACAAATTAGTCTGAATTTGTATGAATTAGTCTGAATCTGTATGAATTAGTTGAATCTGTATGAATAGTCGAATGAGACTGACAAAGTAGTCTGAATTTGTATGAATTAGTCCGTATTAATTTGCCTGAATGTGATCATACAAACTGATCCGAATGAGATTGAATAAGAATTAGTGGTTGACCGAAATGGGATTTTTAATGGCCGATGCCGATATTGAAAAATCAATCTGGCCGATTGTCCGATTTGAGGCCGATATAATACATGTAATTACAGTAAATGAGAGACATGCATAAAATATACATATCTAGTTAGTTTACAGAGCAACAGGTTGTTTTAATTATAGTATGGGATAGTTAGTTAATAATAAAAATATACGTCTCTGATCTGTTTTGTTTTGTTTGTCCGTTTCATTGTAAAAATAATACAAGCCTAAAAGCGTATAATTACATGTTTGGTTATCAGCATATAGCAGCAATAAATAAGACCAGAACATACGAAAAGGAATACTAAACGCGATATTACGCCAATCATGGGCAATCAAATAGAGCGGATATTCCTGAATAAACATATAAAGGAATTCAAACATATAATCATTACTTAACAGAGTTCTCGTGTTGACCCAGCTTTCATTCTGGAGTTCACCGGCTTTTGAGTCCACCGGAAAACAGTGTCTTGTTTAGAAGTACCCGAGATCAACGAGCATATCTGAGAAAGAGCCAGTCGCGGGATTTTTGATAGTTTGTGATGTAAACACGGTTTCATTTTTGTTTGAATTCGTTTATATCTGCGTCTCCCACTGGATCTGATGCATCACGGTACTGTTTCATTAAGACTTTGCTGTATGCCGGAGTGTTATTGTATGTAACACAATGTAGTGTCACGTAAAGGAAGCATAATTGCATGATATAGTGTGTCATAATCAGTTTTGAAAAACATCGGCCACACGGAAAGACTTATCGGCCGATGCCGATATTTAAAAAGTTCCAAATATCGGCCGACCACTAATATGAATATGCCACCAATTCACCAAATCAAAATAGTTACAAACTGCAATGAGAATGTGTTGTACAATATTTTTGGTGTAAGAGGTGGGGTTTTTTGTTGGGGGGGGGGGGGGTGGGGGGGGGGGGGGGGGGGGGGGGGGGGGGGGGGGGGAACTTTTACTGACTGTCATGACATAGACAAGAGAAGAAAATCTAATGTATTACAAAAGTGGTGAATATGGTCCCCTTTGAGAAATGACTGTTGAAGAGTGATTAGTATTGTTGTCAGAGCTTAAGCACCATGCTGCTATACGAACATGCAGCAGGCTTATCTCAGTCCAAGGCATCAGTTCAGCAAATTCACCATGGCCTTGTACTGCACTGGGCCAAGGACCACAGAGTACCAGGAGAACATGAATGAGAGAATGAGAATGACAAAGCCAAACTTTCAGCTTTCAAAAATATTGGAAATTTTCAAAGATAATAACCTGTTGTGGAGAAGCAAAGCTTACAGTTTTGGGCACTTCGTATGCGATCTGAGTGGAGACACCACCCATGTCCAATACTCCAGCCGTACGCTTGCGCACCAGTGTCTCCTGCTGGTCACTGCCAGGAACCTGCACCTCCACCACTGCCTCATGTTCTGAGAAACAAGAGCACAGAAAATATAATGAAAAGAGAGACAGGAGAGGGGAGTTGAAAAGCAACTTTTGTAGGGGCTATTAATTGTTATGAAAAAGAAAATGGTACAATATCACTTACCATCCTCAACATGATTGAATCGGCCCAGAACAAAGTTGATTCCTATCCATGCATATACTCCTGCAATCAATCAATCAAATTTCACAGAATTCAGTTTTACACTCAAAAGCCAAACAACAACAAAAATTTGGGGTCAGTGGGGTTTTTTTTCTTTAAAGAAATAATACTTTTATTCAGCAAATATTTATTCATTTGATCAAAAGTTACAGTGGACACTTATAATGTTACAAAATAAATGCTGTTTTAAACTTATTTAACAAGAATCCTGGGGGGTAAAAAAATCACGGTTTCTACAAAAATATGAAGCAGCACAACTGTTTTCCACACTGATAAGAACTGCAAATCAGCATATTATACTGATTTCTGAAGGATCATGTGACACTGAAGACTGGAGTAATGATGCTGAAATTCAGCTTTGATTACAGGGATAAATTACATTTGAAAATGTATTACAATAAAAAAAACTTATTTTAAATTGTAATAATAATTTCACAATATTGCCGTTTTTAATGTATTTTTGATCAAATACATGCAGCCTTGATGAGCATAAGAAACTTCTTTCAAAAACATTTTAAAATACATAATCGGTATTATTAGTGTAGATTTGTGCAACATTTAAATGTACCCCTGCATTTACAAACTAATGACTCTAGAGGTGGTCTAGAAGAGGTTTAGAGGTGGGTCTTACCTTCCTGTTTGCCTGAGATAACTTCCACATGGGAGTCGGAGAACAGGAAGTTGAAATTTACAGGAATGTCAGTCCGCAAATCCTCCAGCAGGGCCTCCTGTTGGCTGCAAACAAACACAATCTTAACACATGCAGCAGCTTTCCCACAGTGTGCAGCTAATATGAGCTTTATATTTGTGTGAGTGAGTGATCGGACACCTTTCAGGCAGGACTCTCATTCCTGCGGTGCACAGGATGTAGAGAGGCGTTTCCTGGTGCTTGTTCTTAGGGATGTGCTGAGCAGCGAAGCTCAGCAGAGGGCTGATGTAGTCACTGGCCTTGTCTGGTGTGGATGCGTACTCTGAAATACCTGAATAGACAGGAACTAGTGTTACTTGTAGGGCTGGGTATTGACACAAATCATGACTGGATAAAGCGCTTGATTTGATCAATTGACATCCAATTAATTTGGATATATATCAGGTTACAGAGATATTTAATTGTTGTAGGTATATTTCGTTTTTATAATAATAACTTTATAATGATATAAATAGGTTTCTATTCCATTTCATGTTTGAAATCTAAATATTTCAAGAGTGGCTGTCACATTTGAATTCATTAGAGATTTATACAAACACACATTACATAAGACAACACTTAAGTAAAAAAAATGTAAATGATAAGGTGAGTAAACAATATAAAGAATATTTAAGTAGTGCGCATAACTTTACCAAAAGCTCCTCTCTAGGATTTTTCTAGCTGACTAACGAGGTTGATGGATACTGAATGGCTTTCCTTAGGGAACTGTAGCATTAAAATGACAGTTTTACAAGCACCGTTGCTTCGCAGTTGAAACATGGGCTGAGTGATTACAGGAGACATGACAGATTTCAGTAAGTCCAGGGCACTTGAGAAATTTACTGCCATAAATATTTTTTTTTACCTTGCAATGAAACTAATTTGCATTATTTATTTATTATTTTTATATAATAAAAAAACAGGCGGAAAAATTGGGGAGACACACAATTGCATTTTTGTTGTATTACTAATATGTTTTGTTTTAGTTATAGGGGTACACAATTTATTCAGTCGGTTCTCATGAGAGCACATGGAGATTTGTTTGGTGTCACACTTGCACATAGGTGACCCATAAATATAACTCTAAAACTTAATGAGAAAAAATTGTAAGAACTATACTTGAATGGAATAAAAGTGAATAAACTATAAAAAGATAAATAAAACTATAAAAAAAAACTAAGAGATAATATAGTATATTGCACTTTCTGATAGTATTTAAATAAAACTGTACAAAATAATCCAGTGATAATATATATATTTAAAATAAAAAAGAGAATTAGCCTCAATAAAAAATACTATATGTATAGCGCATTTAATATATGAAAATAAAATACAAATAATACAATGCGGGAATATTACTTTGTATTCTATTATTGCATTTTACATTTTTATTCTTATTTAATTTTTATATGATTTTTTTTTTGAAATTTTCAAACCTAAAATCAGTTTTTATTTTGTCGGGTTGCTGGTAAGTATATGTGTTGCTGGTTGTAGTGCTGCAGAGTGAAGCGCGTCAGGGAATGAAATATCAGTTTTGCTCTGATTAAAACGTCAGGCATAGCCTAGAAATGGAAATCTTATGTAAGAATTCAATTAGTCGATCTAAAAACGGGGATTGTGAAAGCGGTCAACCATGTGCACCCGTCTATTATTTAAACAAAAAATTTGTTAATTCTTAATTCAACTACTTACTCAAATTTCTAAAAATTAAATCATCAAGAAAAATACTTTAATACTATTAAATTGAGTATTTAGTAATTAAAAAATAGTAAACAACTTTAGGAAGATTTCGCCGCTCTTGCATTTTCGTGCATGTTGCAGTAATAAACTCACAGTTCATGTGAGTGGCTCACTGAAAGATCACAAACACAATGACATATTAGATAATTAACAACAGTCTTTATGATTGATAAGCACGCAAAAGTAGATGAGATATCTGGATGGGAGGCGCGATTGAATATTGTAGTAACATTTCAATTCACACATCAAACAGCATAGACTAAAGCTGATTGGGGGATTCAATACGGGCATCAAAACGGAGAATTGATTAAATCAGGAAAACCTGATATGGGACCCTGGAGCACAAAACCAGTCATACGGGTCCATTTTTAGAAATTGAGAGGTCTACATCATCTGAAAGCTGAATAAATAAGCTTTCCCTTGATGTATGGTTTGTCAGGATAGGACAACATTTGGCTGAGATACAACTATTTGAAAATCGGGAATCTGAGGGTGCAAAAAAAATAGATATATATATTGAGAAAATCACATTTAAAGTTGTCCAAATGAAGTTCTTAGCAATACATATTACTAATCAAAAATTAAGTTTTGATATATTTACAGTAGGACATTTACAAAATATCTTCATGGAACATGATCTTTACTTAATATCCTAATGATTTTTGGCATAAAAGAAAAATCTATAATTTTGACCCATACAGTGTATTGTTGGCTATTGCTACAAATATACCCCAGCGACTTAAGACTGCTTTTGTGCTCCAGGGTCACATATCGTCAACCCAGCCCTAATTATTTGACCATTCACCACTCCAAGACATCATTCTGTTCATTCGTTCCCAAACTGACCTGGCTTGATCTTCATGACTACAGGCTTCCTGTGCTTGTCTCGCATCTGTTTGATGTCTAGGAGCTCATGCGGGTTGCCGTTGTGCCGAGGCCAGGTGTACACAAACACACGGGAGCCACTGCTGCCACAGTCCACCACTAGCCCATAGTTCAGGTTGGGGTTATTGGTGTCCGTGGCCTCCATGTCCGGCACCCGACCCAAACGTCTAGTGGAGACACATCAATCAGGATGATTAGATCTGCTGAGATGCATAACAGGAATAACAGAACTGATAGGCGTTTTACGTGTGGATGTGTCGGTCCTCTCTTAACCAGCTGTACTGGCCCTTCCCTGTGACCAGGAGCAGGTACAGCAGCCCCATCACACCAGTCAACAGACCCAGCAGCAGTAACTGCCTGAAGGAAGGCAACAGGAACCGGGGCAGAACCACCGGAGACAGGCTGAAGTGCCAGGATGCTGGAAACAGGCATGAAATGCTAATCCTGTAGAGAGAAAAAAATAGTGACGAGAAATCTATCACTATGGTTACTGGATCCTCTTATCTTGGCAGCTCACACAGAAGTCCCTTTCAAACCGAGCAGCAAGCGTGGTGAATTCACAGGACATACTTGGCGAAATCCTTCACCCTCACACAAAGTTCCCAGTTGCGTGGATTGCGAATGAAACGACTGGATTTCAGCTGAGAAAATTTGCTGAACAGCAGTAAATGTGACCACACATTTAAGGTTCAGTTATGTTGAACATTTCAAAGAGTTTCTGTTGTGGACGTTTTTGTGGTTACCATTGTACTGAAAAGCAGAGCAGAGATGTAGAATTTATATATCTCTGTGTGTGGAACTGATAATCATTCCTTCACTACTATCTAGTAGATACAGACTACTTCATTATAAAGAAAAATAAAATAAACAAATATGAAAAAATATAGGTCTATGTATATTTATAATCTATGACAACAATTTATCACAAACTAGGTTAGTGGATAATTCGGCAGCAAAAGTTATTCTAGAAAAATCAGTGCACAATCATTTTAGAAATCCAAACATTTAGTGAAAAACAATGTTTTGTGGGGAACAAATGAAAGTGTTAAATATGGTAAAATGTTACACATTGTTATTTTTATTATTATAAAATCCATTCATTAAAACATTCATGAATGTATTTATATAAAAGTATATACTATAAAATTAAAATACACTTACTTTAAATGTATAGCATATTTTTTAATAAGGAAACAACATATGATAGATACGATAGGACAAAACAAATACAGTGCACCACGAACTGTTTTTTCAACCCTCAACGTTTATATATATATTATATATATATTAATATATATATACATATATTATGTTTGTAAAATGGTACAGCTTTTTTAAATATCTGAAAGTACACTCTTAATATCAGGCAGTCAAGCATTATAATCAAGTATTATTTAATAATAGAAGTTTAGTTATTAGAATTAAAACTTGGTAACCATGGACTTAGGGCTGGTGCTTTTTTTGGTCATTCAGTATTCCTGTAAAAAAAAAAAAAGAACAATAATACTGATAATATATTATTATTATACGAATTCTACCAATAAGAACAATATAAAAATGCACTAAGGATTAATGAACTACTGGATTCATGAATATAATCAGGTTGTGTGCGTTTGCTCGAACTGATTTGCTGAAATCAAAACTGGGATGATAATAGGTGAGCACCAGCCAGTGAGATTGCCGTTTGTGCATTAGTTCCGTCTATTACAGGAAAACCCGGCAGTTCTTAAAGCTGAAGAATTCCAAAGGAACTCCGTTATTTTTACAGGAAAATACAAAGTATATCGTTTACATGTAGCGCATGAATTCTGCATGCTGTAAGACTCTCATTCTTTGCGTGTGTGAGAGAAAGCGACGGAGAGTCGTGCACCTTCACACTACAGTTTACATTATGCCAAATACATAAACACAGGTGCGCTGCGCATTCATTGAGATGAAATGATAAATAGCACAGTTCTCTTGACGGAGAGTGAAACTCTGAAGCAGAGTGTTCTGTGAGTGAAAATATATATGTGCTAATCATATACTCAGCCTCCAACTCATACACTGGTGAGTAAAATCTGAGAATTGATTAGCCTTTGGCTAATATTAGACATCATTTAGTTGCCCAGAATGAAGATTTAGTGGTATATGTGAGTGATTTACTCGCAATGTAGATGGTTGACAGTCTATGTATGAGCACGAAGCGCATTGTAAGCGCTTCGTGTTAAAAACTGCAACGCACAAAGTGAAGAGAAATGGATGCGTAGTGTATTATATCTGTGCAACAGTTATTGAGCCTTTCTTTTAACAGTTTTAAATTTCAGTAACTGTGCACGTTAAAAACAATTTATAAGTCTTTTCTACGCCCGTGTTTTCTCACAGACATCCGGTAGCAAGTAACAAAACAACATTAAAATCCGGCAAGAAGATAAAGTCCTTTTTACAAAATCATAGACATGTATTTACAAAACAAGTATAATGGGAACACAGAATGATATTGGAGAGAGCTTTACCGAGCTGACTACTGAAATCGAACGCGACCAGGGTTTAAAGGCTGAACAGATGACTGACAGCCACAGCGGAGAAAAGAGTTTATGTGTTAACTTTAATGTAAGGACTTAAATATTCATATGTAGCTCAGATTAAGCTATGGTATGGCTTCAGAAGTAATACAGAATAATTCACACAATCGAAAAAATAAATGAAAAAAATTCTCGGATTTGGATCGGCCCTCTCTGTCCGATACCCGATCCGAGAAAAATGGCGCTATCAGAGCCGATACCCGATATGAATATCGGATCGGTGCATCCCTACTCGCAATTCTAAGAAGAATGTCTTTACGTTTCTATGTTTCTATTATAAATGTTTCTACATTTTATTACTCCATGACGGGGAAAACAAACAATTCAGATTTTTTTTTTCAGACATTTTTCCTGAAAAAGAAAAAAGTCTGAATTGTGAAATGTAAAAAAAAAATAGATTTTCTTCTGCCACTTTTTTCTCAATTGCGAGATGTAAAAAAAAAAAAAAAAGTCTGAATTGTGAGATAAAAAAAAGAACAGCTTTTTTCCTGCTATTTTTCAGAATTAATGAAAGTTCGACACACACTTGTGGTCTTCATCCTCACTTGAACACTTGGGCCAAATACAGGAAATACGTCATATAAGTGTTCAAGTGGTCAAGTGCAAAGACCGCAAGTGTGGGTATTTGGACAAGGCTCCTGAATCACTTTGCGAAGCTATTGAGCCATCGGTAAGCCCCGCCCCTCGAACGCAGATGAGCCAATGGCAGTCGAGTATCAGTTCTCGGACATCTGTAGGTTTCAGCGCCATAGAGAAACACTGGAAGATCCGAAGCTCGCATCGGTTTAATGGTGTTTATGCTACAAAAATGGAAAAACGATAAGCCTAGGGTACTTGTAACACTAATTCCAGTTATCCCGAGAGGATAGGCAATGTCATTTACTTTATTCCATTTCCTAAATCCAACCAAAACAGAGCAAAGTGTGTTTTGTGTTTGTCCGAGTTAGCAACAGTAACTAAGGGGGGCGGGGCTTCGTTTCTCCCATCGCCACCATCACATACATCAAGTTTCACATCAACTTTTTCCACTGGAGAAAACCACTTTCCTCGAATGGCTCGAGTGTTGTACTTGCCTTCCCATTGCTGGAGTGGATGCGCAGGTGATGTGGACGGATCGGATCTTCACTGGCAGCTGCTGCTAGGACAGGTGTGTTCCTCCATGCCGTCACAAGTCAAGGCATCCCCATCCGGGGCTTTCACACGTGTGCAGGTGTGCGGAGGAGACGTGGCATGCCCTGACATGAGGAAGTGAAAACAACACCGCACAATCAGCACAGGACGATGCGTCACGCTCACAAGTAGACCGAAGCGACAGATCACAAGTAATGTCTAGTTAGTTGCCGACATAGACATCACTCGTCTGCGAGCCTCGTACTTCACGACTCGCACGCGCCCTGCATGCTCTCTAGATAGGTGCAGCTCTCTAGATTTTGAAACACCACCACAGCTGACGTCTGATCAGGCCGAGGAGTTTCGATGATAAACGGAAGCCTTGTTTGATAACGTTAGTTAAGAGCAGGCGTGTGAGGTTTTGGAGAGTGATTACATGCTGTCAGATGTGTTTATCCTCTGGCCAGATAAATATGAAGATCTGTAAGATCGCAGGAATGTGTTCTCACCGTCAGGCTAACGCTACATCAGGGACGGATGCGCCAATAATAGAGCCATCCTCTGAGATTTATGAATTCAGTGGTCCTGTGATTGAAATCCACTCGGTGAACACAAAAATATGGCACTTCAGTTCCGTTTGGCAGCGGTGATCGTGCAAATGTGGTCGAGAAAAGCCGCTAATTCCCGACAGTAGCCGAGCAACAGCTCAGTTCGGGAGTAAAAACTGTCAGTGCGCATGCGTGCCAAATCCGGAAACTCGCGTCTGCGTATGGCAAGCCGTTTTAGCATTAAATGCCCCTTGCTGTACTAGTCATACAGTGCGTTCCAAACAGTAGGGATGGGCGTATCGATACTGACGCGAGTATCTAAAGTATCGATACTCAAACAAAAAATATCGATACTAAGGTGCGTTTTATTTACCAGTGGTTTTGTTTATTTAACAATAATAATAATAATGCGTACAATATGCATTGAATTGGACGAATAACCTTTGTTAGCGAGTAATTGTGTAGGATGGAACTATTTTCCTGCTCATCTGAACACACAAATGTTGCAAGACAGAACCAATCAATCACAGAGAGCATTCACTCACATCTGACAATACATTCAAACAGGGCTGCTTTTCCCAAAAATATCATAAGAAAGCATTAAAGCATTTGGGAACAGCAGCACTGAACAATGCTTATCAGAGGACAGAAAAAAACATATGTTTGAGTTATTTCACAATAAACAAATTGAAATTGTAGCCTACATAGTTTGTGCAATTACAATTATTTAAATTGAACGTTGAAAGATAATATTGATCATTTAAAGGTTGCATTTTATGCATGCAACAGCCTTTCAGCATCAGTCCCTTATGGCAGTACAAAATATTGCACTAAATCTAAAGTTAAAATGTTACAAATAAGTTAGAATATTAATGTTGTAATATTGGTAGCACTAATATAAAAATGTGATGAGATATGTTACAAAAAAGTCAAAATTTTGAAATACGTTGATGGTTTTATTTTTTTGTATTTGATCTCAGTATTCCTATCAATGTTGTATAAGGTTTATATGCATAATAGTAACCCTAGAAAGTGATCAAACTGTTTAAAATAGCTGGGCTAAGATATAAAAAATTTTTAAGACTGCAGAAATATGTTAATTCACTATACACATTATCCCACAACCGTTTACAATTGTGACTGACCATAAAATAAAATTTTTCACACACTTTTCCCAAAAAAAAAAAAAATTTGATTTATTTCAAAGGGTTACTAATGACACATCATTTGGATATTTTCATGTCTGGGAAAAATTTGGGATTAAACGGGTTAAAATGCGTTTTAAACAAAGTTAAGTGGTTTTCATTACCCATTTTACTCTTAATAATTTAATAAATTTAGTCATTTAAAAGTTTAGTTCAGAAGTACTGTATCGGTATCGATATTGACGATACTGCCTTGAAAAATATCAGTAACGTATCGAAAACAAAATAAGTGGTATCGCCCATCCCTACAAACAGGATTATCAAAAGTGATTAACTCTCATGGCCGACATATTGAAGGGTCATTCCAAACCGAATTGCTCAAAACTGGCCACTTCAAAGGGTCCTTCGGAATGAAGGATTTCGAAGAGTACAACTGGTGGACACTTCGGCCCCTCATGATTCTTTGCGCTGATTCTTTGCATGATGACGGCGCCTCCATGTGGGCACGTGATGATGACGCAGAAGGGCACTTCAAGAAACAGTTGTTTGGTCCCCTACACCCTTCAAAGCTCTCTCTCCGGAGGGTAAACCCTATGAAGGGATTAGGGCATAGTGCTTATCACTTCCAGAAGGACTCAGGAGAAATTTAGCATTATGTCCAAGCGGCAACCTTCTGGTCTCTCTTGTGAAACCAACACGGAAGTGACTAAAATGCAATTCATCGACTGGCCGCTAGAGGCTGGCTCCAAAAGGGAGACAGTCCCATAGACTCCCCATGTTAAAATGCCCAACTTTACAGCAGAAAAAAATATGTTTACAGCCTGGTACAAAAAGTTGTTTTGGTCTATATCTTATTTTGCCCTTCATGACAACTGTGAGGGGTGTGAATTTTTTTATAACTCCTCCGTTTAAATTATATTAAGCCTTAAAGTTATGCGTAATTAAGGGCGTGGCCACTTGAGTGACAGGTGGATTGCCGCTGCTGTCACCACCGTCGAGGTTGGTGGGCGTGGTTTCAGCAACCAGCTCCCGCCTCTTTGCCCATTTTCGATTATCTGGGAGTGACAGGCGGCGACGCACTGCCAAGATGGCGACGGCCGGCTCCGCCCACTTTGAGCTTCAAAAACGCTCTTCAGAAACCTACGGGTGAGGTCACGGACACTACGTCCATGTTTTTATACAGTCTATGGTTTTGACTAGTCAAAATACCAATTCCAGATATCTATTCTGCAATTTTGATAGATGTCTTCTTTAGTAACATGCGTAAAGATATTTAGAGATATCTCTAATTCAGTTTCGACCTGTCGCAATTAAATTTTAAGATATCTGAATTGACCGTTAGCAAAGAACTTGACTGACAGGCGATCTGACTAATCATAACGCCGAATCCGCCATTTTGTCTGACAAACAAATCAGATAGGATTTCTCATATCTTTAAATGAGTTTTGACTAGGAAGAATTCCAATTCAAGATATCTACAACTGTAATTTGGCTAGTAATAAATAACTTGCAGATATCTACTCTTGTAATTTGACTAGTAATAAATTACTTTCAGATATCTAATAACGTATTTTGGATATCTTTAAAAATGATGAATTAAAGATATTTTAAATTACATTTTTGACTAGTCAAGCACCAGTTAGAGATATCTCAAATTATAATTTTAACGAGTGGTGATTCAGTCAGAGATATCTCGAGTTTAATTATCACTAGTAAAATTGTAATTTGAGATATATCTAATTAGAATTATGCCTGGTACAAAATCAATTATAGATATCTTTAATTACAATTTTACCAGTCAAAACTCATTTGTAGATATCAGAAAATATTTTCCATTGGAAGTCAATGGAAGAATATGACTAGTCAAAACATTGTAGATATCTCGAATGCATATAATGACTAGTCATAAACACATTGTAGATATCCTAATTCCAATTACGACGAGTCGAAGTTGCAGAATAGTTGCAGACTAATCAAAACTAAATTATGACTATTACAGCAAGGGGTGTTTAATGCTAACCCGGCTTGCCATATAATCTGCGTCTACACTGCTGCTCTGACGTCATTTTGCGCGTCTCATTCGTCACTAATATACATTGCGTGTTGTGGAAAGACTTATTCATTATTGAGAGTATTGATAAAGAATGTGCTTTACTTTGGGAAATGTTTTCTTTGGATTTGTTCATTGGAAAAAAGTGCATTAACAAAATGTGATATGCATAAATGTAAGTTCTCAAGTCAGAAGCCACTTTTTTTATGTTGTGCTTGCTGAAATACAGCATTACTTTGGGACTATTTCTAACTCACATAATAAGAAGTCTTTAAAATTTGTAAGTTGTTCAATCTTTTCCTTTGAAAGAGAGGTTTTAATTGTATACCCCTGTATTTTAGTATTTTATATTTTACATACTGTTAAAACATTTATAGTTTGAATGCACTGTAAGTCGCTTTGGATAAAAGCGTCTGCTAAATGCATAAATTATTATTATATTTTTGTATTGTACCCATTTCCTTATTTGTTGCCATAATATTCTCAATAAATAAAATAAAAATAAACATTGGAAGTTAATTCAAATCACATTCTCTTAGAAACATAAAATATCTATTGTTATAAAAAATTTGGATAGATGTACACTACCGTTCAAAAGTTTGGAGCCCGTAACATTTTTTAAACTTGTATTCAGCAGTGACATTGATCATTAAAAAGACACAGCGATGACATTTATAATGTTACGAAAGATGTCTGTTTCAAACAAATGCAGCGCTTTTGAGCTTTCAAAATAGATTTTACTCTGTTTATTCTTTTACAAATAAACGCAGCTTTCTTAATAATATGTGACTTCTTTCAGAAACGATACATCAACCTTAAACTTTGAAAAACTATTTTATTTTCTTTAGTTTCTGGCAGGGTTTATAACTCATTAATATGGCTATGTAATAAAACTACAGATTTTAATATACTATACTCTTCAAAATAATAAATAATCTATACATATATTAAATGAAAAAACATCTGCGTGAGCATCGCACTTATCAAAACACAGAGTACAGAATAGTTTATTTGACATCATAATTTGTAGTTTTATTAGAATAATACATTGTACAGACTTTAGAAACTCATAAAGGCCACTCTTAAAACTTTCTTTAAAAAAAACAAAAATAGACATGCCATTACAAACATGAATAAGGGCTTTTCATAAAGACTCGGTAGGGCTTATTACAATGCAAGGACACACGTGTACTGTATCGGATGGCTTTCTTTAGTGGATAGTGATTAAGCCATTTTAGTGGCTGCTTGTGCGGCGCGGTCGGTCACTGTGCCGGCTCCGGCCTCCTCTGAGCTGAAACACAGAGAACAGAAAACACTCAATAAAAGAAACATTCCCTGTTTTTACAAGGTCATAATCAATAATGAAAACTGTTACAAGGAAAAGAGCAGTGAAAGATTTTTATAAAAAAAAAAAATACAATCGATACAATAAATACTTCATTCAAAAAAGTCTGAATGAATCCATGATAGATGGACTGATTTAATTATTCAACAGTATGTTTTGACATCTTTTAAGTCTAGATTTGGAGATTTAGACAGAAAGGTGACATTTGATTGACGTGTAAAACAACCAACCACAGTCTTTTTATGTGAACTTCACAAATAAATCTTGTATTTCAACAACAACAACAACATAATTATATTAAAGCAAACAGTGGTGCTGCTGTCTCAGTGAAACTTTGCAAAGACAAAAATGTTGTGTCTTGTTTAGCTTATCTAAAAGGGCCTCAAACTAAACCCCCGATTAATTAATTAATTAAATTAAATTAGGGCCTAATTCTATGAAGTTCACATCAATAAACTGCACAATTTTTGCACTGAATCCGAACTCCAAGTAAGTGTTGTCAAGATACTGCAATTTTGCATTTCGGTAGTTTGAAAAATATTTAATACCATTTTTAATAACGGAGAGAATAATTGCCACAACATTAAAATTAAACTTTTAATAATAAAGTAGCTTTGAAATTATAATACACATTAATATATTATTTTTAACATCTTTTTAACTATACATATTTTATTTTATTATTGCATTTGTATACAATAGTATATATATATATATATATTATATATTATATATATATATATATATATATACAGTGGGTACGGAAAGTATTCAGACCCCCTTAAATTTTTCACTCTTTGTTATATTGCAGCCATTTGCTAAAATCATTTAAGTTATTTTTTTTTCCTCATTAATGTACACACAGCACCCCATATTGACAGAAAAACACAGAATTTTTTTTTGCAGATTTATTAAAAAAGAAACCTGAAATATCACATGGTCCTAAGTATTCAGACACCTTTGCTGTGACACTCATATATTTACTCAGGTGCTGTCCATTTCTTCTGATCATCCTGAGATGGTTCTACACCTTCATTTGAGTCCAGCTGTGTTTGATTATACTGATTGGCTTGATTAGGAAAGCCACACACCTGTCTATATAAGACCTTACAGCTCACAGTGCATGTCAGAGCAAATGAGAATCATGAGGTCAAAGGAACTGCCTGAAGAGCTCAGAGACAGAATTGTGGCAAGGCACAGATCTGGCCAAGGTTACAAAAAAATTTCTGCTGCACTTAAGGTCCCTTGAGCACAGTGGCCTCCATAATCCTTAGATGGAAGATGTTTGGGACGACCAGAACCGTTCCTAGTGCTGGCCGTCCGGCCAAACTGACTATCGGGGGAGAAGAGCCTTGGTGAGAGAGGTAAAGAAGAACCCAAAGATCACTGTGGTTGAGCTCCAGAGATGCAGTCAGGAGATAGGAGAAAGTTGTAGAAAGTCAACACACTGCAGCCCTCCACCAGTGGCTTTATGGCAGAGTGGCCCGACGTAAGCCTCTCCTCAGTGCAAGACACATGAAAGCCCGCATTGAGTTTGCTAAAAAGCACCTGAAGGACTCCAAGATGGTGATAAATAAGATTCTCTGGTCGGATGAGGTCAAGATAGAACTTTTTGGCCTTAATTGTTAAGTGGTATGTGTGGAGAAAACCAGACACTGCTCATCACCTGTCTAATACAGACCCAACAGTGAAGCATGGTGATGGCAGCATCATACTGTGGGGGTGTTTTCAGCTGAAGGGACAGGACGACTGGTTGCAATCGCGGGAAAGATGAATGCGGCTAAGTACAGGGATATCCTGGACGAAAAACTTCTTCAGAGTGCTCAGGACCTCAGACTGAGTTTACCTTCCAACAAGACAATGACCCTAAGCACACAGCGAAAATAACGAAGGATGGCTTCACAACAACTCTGTGACTGTCTTGAATGGCCCAGCCAGAGCCCTGAAATTAAACCCAATTGAGCATCTCTGGAGAGACATAAAAATTGCTGTCCACCAACGTTTACAATCCAAACTGACAGAACTGGAGAGGATCTGCAAAGAGGAATGGCAGAGAATCCCCAAATCCAGGTGTGAAAAACTTTGTTGCATCTTTCCCAAAAAGACTCATCGCTGTATTAGATCAAAATGGTGCTTCTACTAAATACTGAGCAAAGGGTCTGAATACTTAGGATCATGTGATATTTCGGTTTTTCTTTTTTAATAAATCTGTAAAAATTTCAACAATTCTGTGTTTTTTCTGTCAATATGGTGTGCTGTGTGTACATAATGAGAAAAAAATTAACTTAAATGATTTTAGGCAAATGGCTGCAATATAACAAAGAGTGAAAAATTTAAGGGGTCTGAATACTTTCCGTACCCCCTATATTTACATGCTGGTGAAAAGGTTTTTGGCCCCTTCTGTTTTTACATTTTTTTTGCATATTTGTCACACTTAAAAGATTCAGATGATCAAACAAATGTTAATATTACACAAAGATAATGCAAGTAAATACAAAATGCAGTTTTTAAATGATGATTTATTTTATTAAGGGAAAAAAGCTGTCCAAACCTACGTGGCCCTATGTGAAAAAATAATTGCCCCTCCTGTTAAATAATGAAAGAACTACAATTAACCACATACTTTTAGAAAGCGGAGTTAAACTTCCTAGCCTCACCCAGGCCTGATTACTGCCAGACCTGTTGAATCAAGAAATCACTTAAATAGAACCTGTCTGACAAAGTGAAGCATGCTTAAATAGCAACACATTATGCCGCGATCTAAAGAAATTCAAGAACAGATGAGAATCAAAACAGTTGACATGTATCAGTCTGGAAAGGATTATAAAGCCATTTCTAAGGCTTTGGGACTCCAGCGAACCACGGTCAGAGCCATTATCCACAAATGGAGTAAACTTGGAACAGTGGTGAAATTTCTCAGGAGTGGCCGGCCTACCAAAATTATTCCAAGAGCACAACGACGACTCATCCAAGAGGTCATAAAAGAACCCAGAACAACATCTAAAGAACTGCAGGCCTCACTTGCCTCAATTAAGGTCAGTGTTCATGATTCAACAATAAGAAAGAGACTGGGCAAAAACGGCATCCATGGGAGAGTTCCAAGGCAAAAGCCGTTGTTGACCAAAAAGAACACAAAGGCTCGTCGCTCATTTGCCAAAAAATATCTGATGATCCCAAGACTTTTGGGAAAATACTCTGTGGACTGATGAGACAAAAGTTGAACTTTTTGGAAGGTTTGTGTCCCGTTACATTTGGTGTAAAACCAACACAGCATTTCATTAAAAAGAACATCATACCAACAGTCAAACATGGTGGTGGTAGTGTGATGATCTGGGGCTGCTTTGCAGCTTCAGGACCTGGACAACTTGCCATAATTGACGGAACCATGAATTCTGCACTCTATCAGAAAATCCTGAAGGAGAATGTCCGGCCATCAGTTTGTGACCTCAAGCTCAAGCCCACTTGGGTTATGCAGCAGGACTATGATCCCAAACACACCAGCAAGTCCTCTGAATGGCTCAAGAAAAACTAATTTAAGGTTTTGGAGTGGCCAAATCAAGTCCGGACTTAAATCCGATTGAGATACTTAAACAGTCCATTCATGCTCGAAAACCCTCCAATTTGGCTGAATTAAAACAATTCTGCAAAGAAGAGTGGGCCAAAATTCCTCCACAGCGATGTGAAAGACTCATTGCCAGTTATCGCAAACACTTGATTGCAGTTGTTGCTGCAAAGCGTGGCACAACCAGTTATTAGATTTAGGGGGCAATTACTTTTTCACGTAGGGCCAGGCAGGTTTGGACAGCTTTTTTCCCTTAATAAAATAAATAATCATTTAAAAAAACAGCATTTTGTATTTACTTGCATTATCTTTGTGTATTATTTAAATTTGTTTGATGATCTGAATATTTTTAAGTGTGACAGATATGCAAAAAATTTAAAAAACAGTAAGGGGGCCAACACTTTTTCACACCAATGTATATATATATATATATATATATATAATATCATATATACATATATATATGATATATATATATAATATGATTATTATAAGACCAAAAAATTGTATTACTACAAAATAATGTAAAATTCTACATTTATATTTAAATTAGTATATTATTTTACTTTACACAGAAGCACTAAAATTATAATACTTAGGTTTTTATATATTTACTTGCAAGAGGTAAATCCTCAAGCTTTTATTTTGGAGAAAAGCTATTGGTATTGTTGTATCAATACTGCATAAAATGAGTACTGAAACCCTTTCAAATGTTTCAGTATCAATACGTATAGAAATCAATTCGGTATTTTTGGCAACACCACTCAAAGTATGAGCAATAATAACAGTGATGCTTGCCTTATCAAATACCATTAACTAGTGACATTTCAGAAATAACTAGAAAAGCGTAAAGGAACCTGTGTCAGAGACTGTAAGTCGACTTAGTTCTCTGTCCAGCTCCTCATCTGTGATGCCTAGACTGGAATCAGGCACGGAGGGCAGAGACCGCACAAAATCAGCATCCGGGATACCCGTTTTCCTTGGAGGAGAAATAGGATGCGTCGGGACCACTGGGAGCACGTCGTTATCTGGGATGGTTTTCTCCAATAATGACTTCAGCTCCTCCTCCAACTCCTCTGAATCCTCACCTATGAGCACATGAAGCATTAGTGTTTAAGGCAGCTTTATGGGAAAGACCGTTCCAGCGTGAAGGTATTGTCATTCATTAATGAACAGTAGAAGCCTGTAAGGCAGAAATACCAATCATAGTAAACTAATCACACTCATTATTCCACACCCATGAAAAGTTATCCTGGTCCGCAGACAATGCTGATATACAGAATTAATCTGGGAGATGCATATAGTCTAAAACAAAGCAAAACTTGTATACCAGAATCCAACGCCCCACTGGCAAGAGTCTGGTTGACTTCATCCTGAGTGTCGCATAACTGTGCAAAAAAAAACCAAGTGGGAAATAAAGAACTTTTATATAATGTATAATCATATTCTAACTAATAAAGCATAAACAATGCAAGTTTCTGATGAATCACCTCCTGTATCTGATCAACCAGGTTCTCTGCTCGCTCCACAGTCACACCCTTCAGTGAGATTCTCAGAGCCGCCACACCTGCCTGGTATGCCTGCATCACCTGCTCACACATATGAAAACATTTCATTAAGCCATGCATATTGGATATGCTTCAATGTTTTAATGTGACATCTGTGGTGTGCATCAACAACAAAACGATTTGCATTTAAATTACTGGAGAAATCATGCATAAGCATTTTGATTAAAAATTGCGAGGTAAAAATGAAAATATACACAGATGAATCATTCACAGTAAGAGCAATAACATGCATTTAAAAAACTGATAGGGTGAATTTTCATTTCATTCTGACTTCAATGTCAAATATGACAAAAACCAAGGTTTCATGTCTGACTGAATGAGAATTCTGTCATCGTTTACTCACACTCATGTTGCTCCAAACCCATATGCTACTATTTTTCTTTGGAACAAAAGCAAAAGTAGGTATTTTAAAGAGTAAACATACAGCTCTCTTCCATACAATAACAGTTCATTGTGGTTATTTCATCTGTCAAGCCCCAAAAAGACAAAAGCACCATATGACTAATGAGCTTAATTCCAAGGAGGAAGAATAATAACTTAAATTTCAGCCACACAAAGCTCTTGTATGACTTGATTTGGAAGAACTGGAACATATTTCATATGTCACTGTATGGAAAAGAGGAACATCCTTAGAAGTTTCTCCTTTTGTTTTTCACCGAAAAAAAAGAAAAGAATAGCAGACGGATATGGAAGACATGAGGGTGAGTGAATAATGACAGGGTTATGTGAACCTTTGGGGGATCGTGAGTTGTTGAATAATAATTAAACTAATAATTAAATGATAAAAAAATTAAAATTAAAATACCACAAAAAAAACATTTTAAATATTTTATTTGTTTACCTGCACGATTAAAGCGATAATTTTTGCTCAAAATTTATAATCGTGATTATTAATCATGATTATTGTCATTTGAGTTATTTTTTTTTTCATTTAACATTTTTACATTTCTCTTTACTGGTACTCGCATACAACTTATAGTTTCTTGGTAAATTATAATAAACACTCTCTACATTATGAAAACTGGCAACACAAGAAGCTTCTCTCAAAAGCTAAACCTGTGAAATGTTTAATATTAACACATTCATTCCAAATTATGTTAGTGTTTTTGATTTAAAGCAACAAAAAAATGACTTTTTGTGACTGATTGTGACACGGAGGTTGCATAAATGTATTTATTCTGCAACCAACCGCAATCGCAAACAATAGAGATCCATGTCTAGATTTACTCATCAGTGAGAAGGTTTGAAACAGCAAACAGCGCAAACGTAAAGGAACACAGACTAACTGTACTGCACTTTTACAGATCGCTGAACTCCAACTTACATGTTTGCTGGTGTTTTCAAATCATCAGTGCTTTTTTCGCAGTGTAAGAGAGTGCATGCGAATGGTTGGCAGATTGGGGAGATTAAGTAAAACTGGGGGGAACAAATGTGTCTATTTAAAAGAAAAGCTCAGATTGGAGGATTTAAACTCTTGACATCTGGCAACCCTTAACAAGCCTGCTTGTGGAGATAATGCAAATGTCAAATTATGAAGAAGAAAAAAAAAGACAGACGTGGTGAAGTGTGGGTGACGTTCACTGCTGATGGCCAACAGCATGTGTTGACACTCACAGCAGACCGTCAGTGCATCTGTGTGTTTGTGCATCTCACCAGGCGGTCAGTTTGGGAGTTTGCTATTCTGTCCAGGATCCCCTTGACCGTCTCGAGCTGAGCAAACAGACGATCTGCTTTCTTCTCCACCTGCTTGCTCCCACGTAAACATCTCAGGGCCTGTGACAGGAAAAAGTGGGAACAATTAAAACACTTTTCTCGCCTATTACAATAAATAGGCACAAAACAAAAAAGTGTGCTCATACCTGTGATTTCTTTCCCTCTTTAAGCAGCGATTTTGCCTGCTGCTTACACCTGCACATTAGACAATGCATTATTTAGCCGCAGCGCCATTGTAATTACCAATCATTTTGCCGGAATAACAAAATATACAATTTGGATGAACTGGCTCACTTTTCTGCTTCCTGTCCCAACGCCTCCACCCTCTCCTCCAGAAGCTTCTCGCTGCGCTTGAGCTGATAGATGCCCAGGTCCACCTCGCTGACGGAAGACACACGGCCCTGTCCTGCCTGACTAAACTTCACCAGCTATACATGGACATGGTCAAAAGTTTCATTAGAACTGAGCAATCTGAAACCAAACAAGTGCTAAAAGTTACTAATCAACCAATCAGTTGCATGTGATTTTAGTGACACATTTAGAGCACTGATTATTAATACTTAAAGGGGTCATGTGACGATGCTAAAAATAATTTTTTTGTGTGTATTTGGTGTAATGCAATGTTTTTATACGGTTTAAGGTTAAAAAAACACATTATTTTCCACATACTGTACATTATTTTTTCTCCTCTATGCCCCGCCTTTCTGAAATGATTTTTACAGAGCTCGTCGGTCTGAAAAGCGAGGTGTGCTCTGGTTGGCCAGCTATCCAGTGCATTGTGATTGGCCAGCTATCCAGTGCGTTGTGATTGTGACGGAAATGTTACGCCCCTACCATACTGTGATGCCGTGTTCCGGCGCGATGAGACAAAACAAGTAAAACCCATTATAAACGAGGCATTTGTTGCATCCTGTGGGGACATAATTACTGATTCTAATTACTTATACTGTCTTTTTACGCTTTGCTTTGCATCGCGCCGCGTAAACATAAAACCTTGTTTGCATTTGTGATCGGAGAAATGATAATCAACAAGTGCTACTCTACACTGCTCAAAACTTGCGTTTGAATCGTCAGTGGCAAATTCTTTAAATATGAAAACGTACAGTGGGGAAAAAAAGTATTTAGTCAGCCACCAATTGTGCAAGTTCTCCCACTTAAAAAGATGAGAGAGGCCTGTAATTTATATCACAGGTATACCTCACCTATGAGAGACAAAATGAGAAAAAAAATCCAGGAAATCACATTGTAGTATTTTTAAAGAATTAATTGGTAAATTATGGTGGAAAATAAGTATTTGGTCAATAACAAATTTCATCTCAATACTTTGTTATATACTTTTTGTTGGCAATGACAGAGGTCAAACGTGTTCTGTAAGTCTTCACAAGGTTTTCACACACTGTTGCTGGTATTTTATCCCATTCCTCCATGCAGATCTCCTCAAAGCATGATGTTTTTGGGGCTGTCGCTGGGCAACACGGATTTTCAACTCCCTCATAAGATTTTCTATGGGGTTGAGATCTGAGACTGGCTAGGCCACTCCAGGACCTTGAATTGCTTCTTACGAAGCCACTCCTTCGTTGGCTGGGCGGTGTGTTTGGGATCATTGTCAGGCTGAAAGACCCAGCCACGTTTCATCTTCAATGCCTTGCTGATGGAAGGAGGTTTTCACTCAAAATCTTACGATACATGGCCCCATTCATTCTTTTCGTTTACACGGATCAGTCGTCCTGGTCCCTTGCAGAAAAACAGCCCCAAAGCATGAAGTTTCCACCCCCATGCTTCACAGTAGGTATGTGTTCTTTGGATGCAACTCAGCATTCTTTTCTCCTTAAGTTTAGTTTTTACCAAAAATTTTTATATTTTTTTTTTTTTGTTTTTTTTTGTTCATCTACCATTGACATGTCTCCCAATCCTCTTCTGAATCATCCAAATGCTCTCTAGCAATCTTCAGACGGGCCTGGACATGTACTGCTTAAGCAGGGGGACACGTCTGGCACTGCAGGATTTGAGTCCCTGGCGGCGCAGTGTGTTACGGATGGTAGCCTTTGTTACTTTGGTCCCAGTTCTCTGCAGGTCATTCACTAGGTCCCCCCAGTGTGGTTCTGGTATTTTTGCTCACAGTTCTTGTGATCAGTTTGACCCCACGGGGTGAGATCTTGCGTGGAGCCCCAGATCGAGGAGATTATCAGTGGTCTTGTATGTCATCCATTTTCTAATAATTGCTCCCCCATTTGATTTCTCACACCAAGCTCTAACCTATTTCAGATTCAGTCTTCCAGCCTGGGTCGTCTACAATTTTGTTTTCTGGTGTCCTTTGACGCTCCTTTGGTCCTTGGCCATGGTGGATTGTGAGTGTGACTGTTTGAGGTTTGTGGACCCAGGTGGTCTTTTATACTGATAAGTTCAAACCAGATTGCCATTAATACAGGTAAACCGTTGAGGACCGGGAGCCTCTTAAAGAAAAAGTTACGGTCGGTGAGAGCCACAATTCTGCTTATTTGTAGGTGACCCAAAAAAAAAAAAATTCTTAGTTTAACCGCGGAGTTTACCAATATTATTTAAAAATCATACAATGTGATCTTCTGGATTTTTTTTTTCTCATTTTGTCTCTCATAGTTGAGGTATACCTATGATGATAATTACAGGCCTCTCTCATCTTTTTTTCTCATCTTTTGCACAATTGGTGGCTGACTAAATACGTTTTTGCCCCACTGTACTTACAGGCTGTGAGTCAGAAGTGCCAGACTGTCCTTGCAAAGATGGAACTGCCCCACTTTATAGAAACAGACACCCGCATTGTAGTCTACTCTTCCAGGATCAGTAAACAGTCTTCCATAAAATGTGCTGCACATCTGAATATTTGATTTGAAGTGTTCTGGATCAGTGTTGTAAATACATTTTAACCACTGATTTCTAGTCGTGTCCTCCTTTTTGGAAGACCAAACAAAAGTAGTTTCGCTTTCACAACAAACACACAGCGCCTTCACGACATGGTGGCAGAAACAATATTACAGCGAGAATAAAAGTTGTGCCTTTTTCTTTGCGTGAACATTTGGGCGGCGTTATGCAAATCTTCCCACATAGTGATGTAGACATGTGGGGGCGTGTTAGAACGAGCCATTTTAGGTAGGCGTGGCTGACTCTTAACTTTTATAAAAAAAATCTCTTTGGATTTGAGACTTTAGTCTTTGCAACTTCAGGGATCTTATCTAATCACGAACAGCTTGTAACACTCCAAAGAGAAAGGAAAAATTGAAATCGCATCATATGACCCCTTTAATGCATACTTAATGCAAAAAGTATCTGATCTTAATCAGATCTTTGCTGAACAGAAAAGTAAAAAAAAACATTAAATAATTAAACGGTAGTGTAGTGAGGAATCGCTAAAAATGGTATAATCTGTGTTATTACCTACAGAATTTTCAAAATGCATAAATTTTCTGTCCTAAAGTCTTTGTGGCTACATCAAGGTTCGCTCTTGTACACAAACACACCTTTTCGCCTTCATGGAGTGAGACGGTGACATGTTTCTCTCTCTGTAGCTGCAGCAGAGCCAGGCAGAGCGAGCTTTCATCCGGACAGATGTGTGAGGAGAGAGCACGCAGCTCTTGGAAAGACAGCAGAGAGTGTGTTGCTAAAGGAGAAGCCCGATATACTGCCAACAGTGCAACAGCCTTTTCCTGCAAGAGGAAAAACAGCCTACGCTCAGCTCTGACTGATAACTACCTGTGCAGGCCATAAAAATAATATACAGTGGGGTCCAAAAGTGTGTTTTTTTTTTATTACAAATTATATCATCATAAAAATGTCTGTTAAAAATGGGAGTGAAAAAATACATTTGAGAATGTCTTAGTATTCATTAGGTTATTTGGACAGCAGCACTTTGCAGTAAATGAATGTGTTCAGTTCAGTTCAGACCACACTATTTTGTTACATCAATAAATGACTTCACAGGAAGAGGGAAATTTACCAGTCATTTCACAACACAAAGTTTGACTTAAAGGGTTAGTTCACCCAAAAAAGAAAATTAGCCCATAAATTACTCACCCCCAAGGCATCCTAGGATTATATGACTTTCTTCTCTCAAATCAAAAATTGTCTTTGATCTTTCAAGCTGTTTAAAGGCAGTCAGCGGGTGTTGCATGCATCAGTCCAAAAGAAGTGAAATAAAAAGCGCCCATCCTTAAAAAAAAGTGTCTCACACAGCTCCGGGGGGTGAACAAAGGCCTCCTGTAGCGAATCGATGCATTTTTGTAAGAAAAATATCCATATTCAAAACGTAATAATCACTTAGTAACAGTCCTACACAGAAGCAGTTCCGGGAGCATGACGTATGAGGTCAGCATTGCGCCAGTTAGTCTCGTGAAAACCAACATTTGTTAACGGGAGCAAAGGAAGCAAGGTTTCCTTACTTTAGTAAAGGAAAACCATTCTCCTCTTGGCTTATATCGAAATCCTCTGACATTCTTCTTTACAAATCCTCGTTCTGTACTTACTAATTTTGTTTTGTTTTGTTTTGATCTCTCCCCTGCGCTTCTGCGTTCGTCACTTCTGAGCGGTGCATGCGCAAAGCTGACCTTATACGTCATCCCCCCGTAACTGCTTCCAGTGTAAAATGAGCGCAAGCTACATTATATTGATTATTACGTTTTAAATATGGATATTTTTAAATAAGGCCTTTGTTAACCCCCCGGAGCCGTGTGAGGCACTTTTATTATGGATGGATGCGCTTTATTTCACTTCTTTTGGACTGATGAATTGCAACACCTGCTGACTGCCATTAAACCGCTTGGAAGATCAAAGACAATTTTTAAAATAACTCCGACTGGATTCGTCTGAAAGAAAAAATCATTTATACCTAGGATGCCTTGAGTTGCGGAATTTATGGGCTAATTTTTTTTTAAATTTTTGGGTGAACTAACTCTTTAAATAAATGGGGTGAAAAGATTCTCTTGAACAGCTACACCGTGGTTCAAACGTTTGAGGTCGGTAAGTTTTTTTATGTTTTGAAAGAAATCTCATACTCACCAAGGCTAAATTGTTTCAGTACATACATGAATAACAGTAATTTGTGAAATAGTCCAATTTAAATAACTTTTTTTCTATTGTAATGTATTTTAAAATATAATTTATTTTTGTGAGTCAAAGCTGAATTTTCAGCATCATTCTCATATCTCACAATTCATGAATTTTTTTCTCAGAATTGCAAGTTATAAAGTCAGAATTAAGAAACTCGCAATTCCGAGAAAAAAAGGCAGAATTGTGAGTTTTTATCTCGCAATTCGTAAGATGTAAACTCGCAATTGTGAGATATAAGTCAGAATTGTGAGATAAAAAGTTGCATTTACCTTGTTTTATTTTTTATTTAGTGGCGGAAACGGGCTTCCATACAAAACCCTCTTTTGGTGGTTATAAAAAACTATTGTCAAGATTTACTAAAGACATGCAGTGAACCATTAGTGACAATAAGGTGTGTATACAGTTATTTTTGTGGCTTACCTTATTGCATAAGCATCTGTAAGAGTTTTAAAAGAATCATGCAAGGTGATTTACTAAGGTTTGCGTTTAATATACTGGCAACTGTGTCATTATTTACCAACCCAAAAAAAAAAAGCATGTCTTAACCCATCTTGAGCCTGTGGTATTAGTAGATTACACATGATCATCATCAGCTCTTCTTGTTTGCGACCCTACACTGATTTGCGCTACCCTTAGTAGACTGCATTGCTCATTATGGAAACATCTTCCACTCTCATATGCACCTTTATGCAATTGTGCTGATTTGCCCTGTTTAGTAAATCTGGCCATAAATTAATTTCTTTCAAATAATAAAAAAGAATCGTACTGACCCCAAACATTTGAGAGGTAGTGTATAAATGCTGGAAATGGGCATTAATGGGTACTTATGCTATGGGTTTTACACTTACTTTCACCAGTTCTATCACAACGAACGATTCCTCCAGTGGGACCCTCCCACTGCCCAGCAGAGCAGACAGAGTCCATTTCAGAGGTCGAACCAACAAGAGTCCGACTCCCCACGACAACCAGCCCAAGTCTACGTTAGCAGCAAAGTCTGATTCCTTCTGAACCTTACCGCCTCTAGAAGGACAATAAAACAAATCCCAATGGCATGCCATAAATCCATGTCACGATTAAACATCACGATCTGTGCTTGAGGTGACAGTGACTTACCTGATCATGCTCTGAAGGACAGTACTCAAGCCGAGAGGAACAGAGCCCTTCCTCCTGAAGCTCTCATTCAGCTCCTGCAGATTCACACACACCGAACCATGTCGCCTGCAGTGATCAATGATCAGAGGACTCCAGAAGTCTATCTTCCCATCCCAGTCTGTACAGTCAACATCTCGGTTCTCTTTAAAGGCAGAGAACAAGAAAGCCATTCGCTCGTCATCCTCCCAGTCCAGGGGGACCCACGCATCCCTCTTCTCCACTGACACCGACATTGAGCTGCGATTGAAAGGGTTTGAATGATTACTGCCCTAGTGAAAAAGAAGCACACTTTAGCATACTTTCAAAATTAGTTCTAATTTAGGAAAGAATATACTTAAGTGGAAACCGGATGTAATGTTTTTGGACACGTAACTGCATGTTATTTGCAATTAAATGAACATGTATTATAGTTAAAATTTATATCAAATGTAATTAGTTTTAACTTAAGAGTGATTTTTTTTTTGATTCACTTATGTAGGACTTAAGTGGATTTTATTTTATTTAAAATGACCCACCAATTCACTATCTCAACAAATTAGAATATGGTGACATGCCAATCAGCTAATCGACTCAAAACACCTGCAAAGGTTTCCTGAGCCTTCAAAATGGTCTCTCAGTTTGGTTCACTAGGCTACACAATCATGGGGAAGACTGCTGATCTGATACTTGTCCAGAAGACAATCATTGACACCCTTCACAAGGAGGGTAAGCCACAAACATTCATTGCCAAAGAAGCTGGCTGTTCACAGAGTGCTGTATCCAAGCATGTTAACAGAAAGTTGAGTGGAAGGAAAAAGTGTGGAAGAAAAAGATGCACAACCAACCGAGAGAACCGCAGCCTTATGAGGATTGTCAAGCAAAATCGATTCAAGAATTTGAGTGAACTTTACAAGGAATGGACTGAGGCTGGGGTCTAGGCATTAAGAGCCACCACACACAGACGTGTCAAGGAATTTGGCTACAGTTGTCATATTCCTCTTGTTAAGCCACTCCTGAACCACAGACAACGTCAGAGGCGTCTTACCTGGTCTAAGGAGAAGAACTGGACTGTTGCCAGTGGTCCAAAGTCCTCTTTTCAGATGAGAGCAAGTTTTGTATTTCATTTGGGAACCAAGGTCCTAGAGTCAGGAGGAAGGGTGGAGAAGCTCATAGCAAGTTGCTTGAAGTCCAGTGTTAAGTTCCCACAGTCAGTGATGATTTGGGGTGCTGTGACGTCTGCTGGTGTTGGTCCATTGTTTTTTTTTTTGAAAACCAACGTCACTGCACCGTTTACCAATAAATTTTGGAGCACTCCATGCTTCCTTCTGCTGACAAGCTTTAAGGAGATGCTGATTTCATTTTCCAGCAAGACTTGGCACCTGCCCACACTCCCAAAAGCACCAAAAGTTGGTTAAATGAACATGGTGTTGGTGTGCTTGACTGGCCAGCATACTCACCAGACCTGAACCTCATAGAGAGTCTATGGGGTATTGTCAAGATGAAAATGAGAAACAAGAGACCAAAAAGTGTAGATGAGCTGAAGGCCACTGTCAAAGTGGCCCGGGCTTCCATACCACCTCAGCAGTGCGACAAACTGATCACCTCCATGCCACGCCGAGTTGAGGCAGTAATTAAAGCAAAATGAGCTCCTACCAAGTATTGAGTACATGTACAGTAAATGAACATACTTTCCAGAAGGCTAACAATTCACTAAAAATGTTTTTTTTATTGGTCTTATGAAGTATTCTAATTTGTTGATAGTGAATTGGTGGATTTTTGTTAAATTTGAGTCAAAATCATCACAATTAAAAGATCCAAAGGCTTAAACTACTTCAGTCTGTGTGCATTGAATTTATTTAATACACGAGTTTCACAATTTGAGTTGAATTACTGAAATAAATGAACTTTTCCACGACATTCTAATTTAATGAGATGCACCTGTAATGTTGATTTAAAAGTATACTTTTTAAGATTTTAAGTACACTACAAGGGTACACACAATACAATCAAGCACACCTCTTTTTCACAAGTGTGGCATGTATCATATTGAAATGCATGAAGGGTTGGTGAAAATAACATAGATTGCTTTTATTATCTTTTTAATGTTTAAAATGTAAGATGGTTCAGAACTAAATGTACGTATTACTGGCCGTCATTTTAATCGCCCACGCCAGATGAAGCTTAACAGCACAAATATTCAATTTCTCAACATGAACTCATAAAATTAGCACGCCTAATAATCATAAATTAATGCATTTTTATGTTCAATAGTAATAGATGAAATATAGCATGCAAGACACTGCTGTCCCTTCATGTGAAAGCAGTGTGTAGCGGTTTAACTAGTAAATATGCACAAGTGATCACGCTCAGGTTTGCTGGCAAGTGCCCAGACCAAACCCAAATAACTCAATGTAACGAGCCTGACAACCTTGAAGATATAATGCTGTGTGTCAAAATCTAGTGAGCTGGAGGGCTATGATGCCTGATACATGCTGTCTAGGTAGGAAGCTCACCAGGTAGCCAAACAACTAGATGTAGGTTAAGATTCAAGCTCAGACCTCAAGTTCAAGCAGCTGGATCAAGTTCTCAGCTAAAATCTCCTCAGTGTTTGTCGTGGCATCCATCGGCGGGAATCCACATACTGCTTAAATCATCGGCGCTGGAGAGAGGAACGCCAAAAGCTCCGTTTTATTAAAATAGCGTTTAACTGTATGCTAAAGATGACAACACAACAACCCTGCTCTTCTCCCTCTGCCCGTCAGGACGAGACCACTGATGGCAGCTTACTGCCCCCTCGCGGCGGAAACACGCTATTAGAAGACACTGACACCAGGGCTGCGTTCAGCTCCGACAAAACGGTGCAAAACGTGTTTTAAACGGAAACGGTGGTGCGTTGAACAGGCTGTTCTGATGAAGCAAGAGTTGCAGCTATGGCGGCTGAGAAGGCCATTCTCTGTGTTCTTTCTGAAGAATATTCGGAGCCTGATGAAATCTGTATAAATACGCGTTTAATACTGCAAAATACTCTCGATGGTACAGCCACTGCCCTTGCCCTCCAGAATAAAGGAGAACATCCCAATCGACTGAAGGGGTTTGTGGAAACTGTGGTTCCTAATCAACATTTGCCTCGCATTTCAGGATGAAAAGACAAACATTTCAGGTGAAGGATAATCCACTTCTTAATAGACTGTGTTATGATCTATATGACCTTGTTATTTTTATTGTGAGTATTCGGCTTATCATTATTGCTGATCACTGTTGTTGTGCTATGTTATTGTAATATTTACCATTATATAATCAGAGGGGTATAGAAACGTTTATGAAAGTGTCACTCCACAATACAATAGCAAAATATATAAATATGTATAGTATTTTTATGTTACATTAATCAGTGCCTAGCACACCTTCCTAAGGAAAGGATATGGACCAGAAGACATCGCAATTACTAAATGATATTTAGACAGACTTAAAGAAGTTCCAGATCTATATTATATCTTATTATTTCAGTTATTTTGCCTTTAATGTAAAGAAACATGTGCAAACAATATTCTTGCTCTTGTGAATTTATTTGGATGTTAATTACATTGTGCGAGCTGTCTCTTTAATACCGCGTGGTTTATATACATGCTGCTGCTGATTGGGCTGACATGTTTGACACACCCACCAAACAAGAGAAAACGCATCTCAAACCCCGTTGCACACCGTTTCCAGGAAACATGTCGTTCAAAACGGAAACCGTAGCAAAACGGTGCACACCGGTTTGAGCTTGAACTTGCCCCAGTGCTACAGATGAACTTTGGTAGTCAAAAAGAAGTGTTCAAGTGTGTTGAATGCATGCATGTAGCATACTTCAAATCTTAAAGGTATATTTTTAAAAACTGTACTTGCATTTAATGTAATATTAACAGAGCGCGATTTGCCCCTGCTTTTGATATCCCGCTCATTTTCTGATTTTAGGTTTTATTTTGGTTTTATTAAAGCATTGTAAAACGTGCGTCAAACTACTAGGCCTACTTATTCCGGACTAAGATGGAATGAAGATCATAATTTGTCAGGATAGATGGCTGAAATATGTTCAAAATGTTTGAAAGCTTTTAATACCTCACGGGGCCCATAAATTGTGTAAATACGTTTTATAGTTCATTTTAGCCTATATTTCTACATTACCTATTAAAATTTAAATAGTGACATTGTCGTTCAACTATCAGTCATCTCAAGCGCACTTAAGCGTACTTAGAGAGAGTAGCTAGGCTACACTTTCATGACTAATATGAGTAGGCTACTTTTTTAAAAAGTGCACTTTGTAATAATGTCAAATTAAATTTAAATAATTTAAAATACATTTCAATATTTTGTCCTGCTTTAAAGAAAGAGGCTACATTTATTTAGATTTGTTGACTATACTGCATTTACATTTATTAATTAATAACGGCCTATAGGTAAAATGTGCTTAGGGTTAGCTGCTCATAATTTACTATCACTAAAGTATATGTGTAACAAGGACAGTATTTCTGAAACTTTACAGATACTTAAAGTCCTACTTAAGTGCTTCAAAGAAAAAGAAAAAAAAACTCTTTAAGTTCCACTCAACTGAATATTTGACCAACTATATTATATATACTATATAACAATATTTGAATAAATATTTGAACTATAGGCCTAATACCTACATTTTCATTTAATTATAATAACATGCAATTACTAAACTGTGAACTAAAAACAAAGTCAGTTCACACTTAAGTATATTTTAAAAAAAAAGTTTATATTGTAGGCTTTATATAACATAATAAATTATATTCTGAATATATTTGATGTTTATCATCATAGGTTATCCGACAGAAATACCGTTGCTGTTTTTATTAATAAGTTGTTTATTTCAATAGTTCAGATGAATTTATATTCATAATTAATATGTTTAGCATTATTAGACTATAAAAAACATATCCTGCTGTTTGGATAATTTGTCAAAATCCTCCAGTGACTCCTGTGTCAGTAAAATCAGCTTCAGATGGACTTTTTCCTAAGTCGAAATGAAAAAAAATTAAATTATGACACAGGCTACATGAAAACATATGTGATTAAACATTTACACAGACATTTTAACAGCACAACGAGTTCCTAAAATGTCATTACAGTGATTTTTCAAGTGAATTTGATTACTTTGTTCTTCTAATGTTAACATTTTCATTTGTAGTTCATTACAATAATTACAAAATAATGTGTGTTACAGTTTCATATAAAGTGACCCACCCACATGAAAAAATACTATAGTAATTTATAGTAAGTGTTTTTGAACCATACTATAGTAAAGTGTATTATACTGTGTATATTATCGTATTTATAACACATTGTTAATAAATGCTATAGCATACTGTAGTATTAACTATAGTGAACTGATAAACTGTAATAAATACTGTAGTATACTTACATTTTTACTACAGTAAACTGTAGTGTATTGTAGTATAATATACCCTATAGTTGTAGAAAACGTAGTACAATATTGGTTAAATTAATTTGTTTATATTACTATAGTTTTTATATTACCACAGCAACTATAGAATTACCACAACAAATTAATTCAAGTACTTTACTATAGTATTTACTATCAATTACTATAGTATTTTTTCATGTGGGCAGACAAAAAATAGCAAATACGTTTAGCTTTAAGCCATTTAATATAACATTTATTATTTGAACAACAATTGTCTGCGCATGTATTGCAGTAAATGATGGAAAAGTAAAGCTATGTCACAAAATAAATTTGAAATATCAGTTCATAAATATCACAGAAAATGTAACGTAAGACTTCCGTAAATATATCAGCAAGTGTATGTGCTAAAATTAATATCTTCTTCGGCTGACTGGTTTCTTTTTGGAAGCCCTCTGCTTGTCAGAATCAGGCCTTCTCACCCAGCAGAGGAAACGGAAGCACTGATGACTTTAGTTGCTTTATGGAGTAGCTAGTCTTTTTCAGGTGGCTTTGTTCGGGAGGCCCAATCTTTGGAAGTCTTGCATTTTGACTTGCACTGGCTTGAAAGCTTTCATATTTCTTTATCTCCCTTTTCTTTTGTTCTACTATACAAGTGACCTCCTCCTCAATCGATTCGTCTTCGCTAACATGCTCCACCCATGGAGTCAGACACCACGGCTCTTCACAGTTCACCACTGTTGACCTCCTTGTGAAAGATGCATTTTTCTGGAGAAAATGTTGGCTCCGAGGCACAATTTTCGGAAGATGGATTAAGGCTTTTTCATAATCTTCCTTCATGCGCTTTAGTTTTCTTGAAGAACAAGTGTTCTTCTGAAGCTCCCCTGCACAAGATGGACTCGTCTGGAGATCCTCTACAGAAAATGTTTTTGTCTGGAGCTCAGACGCACTTGTTTGAAGCACCTCTAAGTTACACTCATTTGTCTGGAGCATGTTTTCAGAAGAAACATCCTTCTGGATGACCTTCTCTGTATGCTGGGGTAAGTTGTATTGGTTCTGGGGCGCACCTGTTATAAGTGTCAAGCTGGCTCTTACATTTGTTTCCTTTTTAGTAAGCTCATACAGAAGCTGACAGTCTGGCAAGCAGAGATTTGTGTCTTCCTTAACTTGGGCCCTGCTGTTGTAACTGGGCCAAAGATACGGTAAACATTTGACTTCGCAAGGACCGTAAGAAGCAGCGGGACAGAAGAGTTTGTCACTTTGGTCCACTGCCTTCTGTTATCGAACCTCTTTTTGTTTATGCCTGGCGATTTAGTAGGTGGACTAGGAGCATTTATTCCTCACATCTTCTAAGCGGAGTCCATGAATCACGATCTGACCATGTGAGCTGATAATAGCAAGATAAACCTGACTGTACTGTTGTGACATCGCTTTAGAACTGCAGACCCTTTCAAGTGTGACCTGATGTCAGAATCTTTAAAAGTAAACAAGACGATAGTTCCGGTCCTTGATTCTGATTGGTTGAGCCGCGTTCAAAGCCGCTGTACATCCCCTGTGATCATCTCATTAGCTACATAAGTGTTACTGAGCCAGCGGTCCATGTATTATGTATTTTAACAAAATTAACTGTTTATTATTTATTTAATGAAGTATGAGTGACCCCTTGCATTGTTTAAAGGCACGTTAGGCTACGCATTAAAATGAATTTTAGCATAACATTAACTATTGCTGTGTCATAAGCAAAACTGTAATACATAGGCTATCCTAGATTTAAATTAATAGGCTATTTACAAAGGTAAAGTACAACAAATAAATTAATGTTTTTTAAAGAGCATTCTGGGGTCAATAAAGGATAGCCTATCTTTCCTTAAATTGGACCGTATTGACAGAATATATAATGAAACTCTGTTACCGTCAAATGAAAAGCTGGCAACATTTGAATGTAAATATTTATACTATTCCAACATTTGTATTAATTTTAAATGTAATTATTGTTTATATTAATAATAATAATGCACATCAATAATTTGATTAGCATACTGAAGCTATCAGAAATGAATAGCAATGATTTTGTTTGGGGGGGGGGGGGGGGGCATTACGGCGTTTCCGAGTTTTTGTTTTTTCCATTCTTATTCAATTCTTTATTGAAAAAAAAAAAAAAAAAAAAGAATAACCAAAATATAATTAAATAAATCTGGGCTATGTTCAAGTAAACACTATCTCGCCTATTCAATTAATATATTAATATACAGCATACATCAGCATGTCAACATGGAGGATTAAAGACTGTAACGAATCAGCTCATGAGGAAATATGAATAATTAACCATAACTAGTTATAATTAATTATGAATATTTTAGATCCGCTGTAGATATTTAGCTGACCTCTCAGGGTCAACTGTCTTGTCAATTCTAAGAACGTTAGTTTCCTGGCTAAGGGAAATAACTTTCTTACTGTACAATCTACAAAAGCTTGTAGCATAAATCTGCATGATTAAGTGACTCCAGTTATGAGCAATCAATGAACAACGTCAAGTGTGATACAATTAAGGTTTTATTAACTACATAAACACTTAAACTAGTCTAACAGACTACATAAACACATAAACTGGTCTAACATCCTACATACACACATAAACTGGTCTAACATACACATACACACACACACACATACAGTTGGTATAGGAAAGGGTTAAAGTTTAACTCAGTACAGAAAGAGGCATAAGGAATGAATTTTATGGAACTATTTGCATATTCAGCAGATCTACACTTGAGGGAAGCGTCAGATTCTTAGTTCAATCACACCTTTGTAAAAAGGTGTAACTGTTACTTAATGCATCAATTAAATCGACTATGTTTGATACTTGCGTATGTCTGAAAATAGATTCCTGATGCAATCTTAAGGCCCAAGATCTTGCTGAAGTTGGTTGATGAGAAAGAACCAGTTTGCGTCAGAGTAACTTGAAGAATGGAAAGGACAAGGCCGAAGCCTGGCACGAGCTTAGCGTTTCCGGAAGCGTTTTTCCTCTCAGAATTAAAACAAACCACCAACTGGGAGGGTCCCTGGAGTACAGCCTTTAAAGTCTGCAAAGATTCACGCCTCTCAAGATGGCCTTGTCCAATGAGAAAGATGGAAATTTCCGAGCGGGAGGTGGCAATTGCTGGAGGGTTTACGACCCTTTGTCTCTAAGCATGGTAATTTGCAAATGGACTTGAATCGAAATTACTAAAGATTCTCAGGACCCTAATATATATTGCCTATGTACCAATATATAATATACACGCTTGTTTCGATCATAAGAAGGCGAATTCATAGATACTAGACATGGTAAAGTTATACTGTATATATGTAAGCTGACAGGAGTGTGTTTCGATTATAAGTCTGCATAACAGTATACAATTTCAAAGACTAAATACACGATGACAATAATATACCCCATGACCTGAAGGATATGTGTGTTCATTCAAGAAGGTTTTCCTATGAATTAATTAGTAGAAAAGTCCATTTCTACTCTGCCTCTTGCCCTGGGACATGCAGGGATTTTCCCTGCTTTGCATTCTTTTGGCCAATAAACCCAGTGATATCAGCGTTGGTTGCCATGCAACCAGGTGCCTGTTCGGCTTCCTGGGGTGTTACGCATTTCGGGGGGAAGGGTTCATGGGTCCTCATATGGCTTTTTAACTGAGGGGTGTTACAGAGTATTTTTTTAAATATAGCTAACAAAATATATATTGTGTGTTTGATTGGTCCAGACGCTACAAGACATTATAGTGAATTACATTAAATAAAGACTTGCTTTGTTAAGATAGGCCTACGTTCATTTCTATAAAGAATGGGTCATTCTGTTTTTTTTTTTATAAATCCCCTGTTAAGATCATGATCTTCTTGCCTTAAGGTAAAAAAAAAAAAAAAAAAACTTTTAAAGTCTATCTGTAAAATAAATTCCAGAAAATAAAAAAAAAAAAAAAAAAAAAAAAAAAAAAACAATTTGAACTTTAAGCTATTGAAGTTGATTTAAAAAATATTTTGAAACATTTTACAGCATTAGAATACTTATTTACGAACAATGTTTTGGTTTAAAATGTTGTAAAAATGTCTTCAATATGCCCAAAGTTCTAATGGTATTTTATTGATTGTTCTAAATTTTATGGCTAGATCATGATCTTTGCAGGGGATCAAAATGCGTTGAATACTTCTACACTATCACAAGTTACTGTATTGTAGATTATACAGTACAGTACATGTATGCTTTTGCAATGTCAATGTGTTTGAAATATCTCTATATTAAACTCCCTGCAGTAAACTCTGAAGTTTCAGCTTTATAAAGAAGAAACCTTGTGGTTTATTGTGCTAAAAACATATCCAATATGATGTAGGTTATCCATGTATAACCATTTATTGACCTTCTGGAATCTCATTGAATCTTCATAGTTGTGGGATAATTTTGCTCATTGCAGACTGATGGATGTTGAATATGTAGGTCAGATCCCCGAGTTAAAGTAGCTAAGAGGTGAACATTGATAAGGAATAAGAACTCATCTATGGGCTGAAGGGACTAACCCTGAAAATAACAAGGTTTAAAATTATGCATATTTGTTCTATTATTTCTCAAATAAAGGCCTATATGTGAGCCGACACTTGGCAGATTTGTTTGGTAAAGCATTCAAAGGATTAAATGATATTTTGCACAGCAGTAATGCAAACATGTAAATATAAATAACTTTCATACAGTGTTGCATGCCCTGCAGTAATGAAAACATATATATAAACAACTTTGATATGTTGCATGCATTGCAGTAATGTAAACAAACAACTTTGATATAGTGTTGCATCCACTGCAGTAATGTAAACATGTAAATGTAAATAACTTTGATATAGTGTTGCATGCACTGTAGTAATGAAAATGTACATAACTTTGATATGTTGCATGCTGTCATGCCCTTGGACTGCCCCTGTGTTCTGTGTCTTGTGTTTTGCTCCCCATGTGCTCCCCATGACCCAGTTTCTCCCGTGTTTTGATTGTTCATTTATTCCAGGTGTTTCTCATTGAGTCCCTCGTCTAGTTCAGTATATAAAGTGTGTCTGTTCCTGGTTTTGGTGTCCGGTGTTAAACTCTCTAAAATTCTCTGAATTCTCTGTTCTGTATCGGGGCCAATTACCATCGCCCTGTGGACCTCCCAGACACTACTGGACTAAACTGGAGGGAAGGGATGTCTGGAGAGTGTCTGGCCCCGATTCAGAACCAGCCCACCGTCAAACTCGCCGGCCGTTCCATTGTCAAGTCCGTCAGCCGGTTCACTCCCAAGCCCTCAGCTGACAGCAGCTGTCTTCTTCACCTCTGCCCAAAAGAGGAGAATGCGGAGGAAGAGAATGTGGGCTCCAGCCCCTGAGTCGGCTCCAGTGTCAGCTCCAGCCCCTGAGTCTGCTCCAGATCCCACGTCCAGCCCAAAGAGGGCTTCCCGTCCAGTCACGCCGCCCAGAGAACTACTTGTCCAAATTAAGCCAGAGGAGGGGCCTCTGTCCTCCGCCCAGACAAGAGAGGGCTCCTATTCCCGAGGTTAAGCCCAAGAGGGGCTAGGTGATACAAGTTCTAGGCCAGAAAGGGCTCTGCTCCCGAGTTAAGCCCAGAGAGGGCTCCTGTTCCCCCGTCTAGCCCAGAAAGGGCTCCTGCTCCATGTTAAGCAGAGAGCGGCTCTGTTTCCCACGTCCGGCTTTAGCGAGGGCTCTAGTCCCCAAGTCCGGGCCAAGGATGGGCAACAGGTTCTGAGTAAAAGCCCAGGGAGGACCACTGGTACAAATCTGGACCCACGGAGGGCCTCAAAACCCTAAATTTTTTGGGGGGCTATAGTGATTCTGCCATAGAGGGCGGGCCGCGTGCCAAGGCCAGGGCAATGGAGGCTGCTCCACCATGGCTCCCTAGTCTGCCTGCTCTGCCATGGTCGTCTGGAATGGCTAAGCCGGAGGCCGCCGTCCCGTGTAAGCTGTCACTAGAGGCCCCAGACGGCATCCCTTCAGTAGCAGCCCAAGACCTTTGTCTGTTAAATTAGTTCTCTAATTCAGTTCAGCTGATTATTTTTACAGTATGCTCATGCTGTTACAGAAATGTGACAGGTAAATGTTAATTTAAGTTAATGGTCATTAATTATTCTTCTTTTATGAAGGTTTCTTTTATGAAGTTCATGCCTTCATAAATCAGTTGACTGTCATTCTGGCTCTAAAATGGTAATGACTATGCAACAGCACTTAAATATGGGTTTAAGATTTAATCTAAACCATCAATCTCAGGTATTGATTTCACTTCAGGCAAAATTTAATTGGACACTTGATGGGCATGACCATATACCGTACAACACATTCTAAAGCATATTGTCGGCCATAATTTGTACTTTACATCACATTACATTCAGATTTTATTTGAACATTTTTTAAATGTTTATTTAAAGGAGAAATCTGCCTCAATCATAATCTGGAATTAAGTCTATTAAATGTAACCTCTTTATTGTCTCATCGAAAACAAAATGGGAGAACATATTAACACAAATAAATAAATACATACATAAATAATACATGCATACATAAACTATGTAAATGTGTAGAAAGAGTTGACCCAAACAATTTTTGTGGTACTGATATCCACAGTTCAGTCAAGTAAATCATATGGATTTTGTCTGATTTTGTCATTAATATTGTATGATAATGATATTTTCTGTACTTTAGACATCAGCACTTCCTCCCTTTAACTTCTATCTATGATAATAAATGATTTTATGTACTGCAGTCAATGACAGTGGTGGAAATGTTGGAAAATGGTGGAAAAGCCTGCTCCACCGCTCCAGAAGCTTTTTCTGCTTTTGATCTTTTATACAGATACATGAGGAGATAATTAGGCCTTCTGTCACCCAGCAGAAGAAGCAGTGACACAAATGGCTTCAGTTTCTTTAAGGGGGAATCAGTCTTTTGCCACATGGAGCCCCAATCTCTGGCACGTGTACATTTTTGTTTGTACTATGACTTTTCTTTTGCACCTTAACGGAAGACACTCTCTCCTTGTGTAACTCATCTTTCTCCTCCTGCAACCTTGGGCTCACAGACACAGCCTCTGGGAGTTTAAAACCGGCCTTTTGACCTTTCTTCACTGGCTGCTTTGAGGAAAAAGCATTGCTTATTTCACAGAGGCTTTGATCTTTTTCACCATCTTCCTCATTCCTTAGCTCCTCTACAGAAGAAGTATTCATTTGAAGATCATCTACAGAAGAATCTGTCACCTGCAGATCATCTACAGAAGAATTGTTAGTTTGGAGTTCGACTACAGAAGAAGCATTTTACTCTAGAACCTTTTGACTGTTCTCGAGCAGGTTTTGGCTCTGGGGACACAGCTCTTTGAGTCCAGCTGGCCCCTGTCTTTGTCTCCTCAGACTTATTTTGAGGTGATGTCAAGCTTGTCTCCTCAGGCACACTTTGTATGCAATGTTCCAAACTGATTTCTACATCTTCCTGTTGCTCTTCTTTGAGAGGACAATACTTTTCGAGAAAATACTTTAGCAGGTGCTTTTGCTTTGCTGAAAGGAGAGTTGCATCTTGCGTGTTCTTCTATTCGTGTCTTTATTTAAAGCACCCTGTTGGCACAAAGATTATTGAACTGTGGATATGGCGCCAAACTCCTGACGACAGAGTTGGGGATGTAACCATCAGGAACAACGGGCCAGATTATTTTCTCCGGACGGCTCCACTGCTTTCTAACGTTTGTGTCCAGCAATGTGTTAGAAATACGAGGAGTGTGTTTTGCTGTCTCCGATGTCATCTTGAAGTGCACGTTAAATCCGTGAATAGCCCAGCTGTAGGCGAGGAATTGCATCTGCAAGAAACGGTTCGCAAATAATCGCCAGCTACATCCTTGAAAATGCGCGAGCGAATAGTAGCGAGGTAAACCCGGGGAGAATCCAGAGCACATTAGACACTATTAAAATGTTTTGGCACATAAATGTTGAAAGATTCATGTTTTCAACAATCAATTTTAAACGAAGGAAAAGAAGGAATGGAGAAGGAAAAGGAAGAAGAAGAATAAAAGTAATCGGCATTCTTAAAAGCAGCGGTCAATTCAGAATTTTTTTTATTAATGTATTACCATTACTACTACTACCTATACTATGATCCTAGGGCCTACTTTGAAAAGTGATAATGATAATTAATAATAATAATAATAATAATAATAATAATAAGAATTAATATATAGATAATAAACAAATCTAATTCTTTTTTCGACTTATGCGGTCAGTTATACACAAATCATTTTGCTAATATGATTATAATATGATTATATAATTAATAATAATATAATAATAAAAGTTATAATGAATAATACAGGTATAAGTCTGGATGTCCTGTACAGAACACATTCAGGGCTTTCCAGAGACACCAAATGATTGGATGTTTCACCATCAACACTCCCTCTCCTTGGTTTTTAAAAATGGACATTAATTTAGTGATAAAATTGTACATCCTTATAGAAATATGATAATATTTTGTTTAAATCTGATTAATTTTCAAACTGTTTGTCATAAATCAACATCTCAGGAAATGTTATGGGGTTTCAAATCAAAAAATATGACTTCCTTTCTGTGATTTCATACACGTCCACTGTAGAGGACACCAGGACTAAAATCATGTTTATTATGCATTTTTGGGAGACAAAAGTATATATTATATATCAATATTCTTATGAAATATTAGATATTACTATGAAAATCTGGCCAATTACTACTCACATTATTACACTTCTTTTTTCAACATGCTTTCCCAACAGCACTTTAATATGCAAATAAAAAAAATTAGATACAGTGTATAGATTACATTGTGTTTAATGGGAAAACCTGTTTATGGCCATTTTACACATATTTTGCAGAAAGAAAAATAGTATATCAAATCCTTCTGTTCTATCTTTTATACCATAGTTGAGAATCATGCTTATAAATCCTGAAACCTAAAAATTGATTGGTGATTTTTGAAAAATCCCATTGTTTGTACCTTTTCATGCTTATTCATGTCCTGGTACAGAGGACATAACATAACATATGAATAAAATATAATTTTTCAAAAATTTTATTTTTCCATTTTTCTTCATCTTATAAAGCAGTGGTTCCCAACACTGGTCCTGGAGGCACCCCAACACTGCATGTTGTGCATGTCTCCTTAATCAAACACACCGGATTCGGTCATCATCTCAGTAATAGACACTCCAAGACCTGAAACTGGAGCGTCAGAGAAAGGAGACATGCAAAATGTGCAGTGTTGGGGTGCCTCAAGGACCAGGGTTGGGAACCACTGCTCTAAACAATGTAATGACATGAAAAAATCTAAATCAAAAAGCTTTGGTTCTGGTCTCAGGAGGATATATCAACATATAGCTACACGGCGCGATGTGGAATGTCATATGGTCTTGAATCTTGGCACATAGGTTACGGGGCTGACAGAAGTGAGGGAGTGCGGAATCCAGTGCACAAGCTTTAGTAACAGCAGAGGGGACAGAAACACATGCCGGGTTCGAACAATGGCAAACAGGTATATGGCCGGCAAGACACAAGAATAGTCCTAGGGCTAGCGTAGGTCAACGATCGGCGAACAGAATAACAAGGGCGAGACTAAAGGTATAAATCCAGGAAAACAGGCAAAGATCAGAAACCGAGAAAACAGACAAGGCAAGGCAAGGCAAGACTAGACTAGGCTAGGCTAGGCTAGGCTAGGCTAGGCTAGGCTAGGCTAGGAAGCTAAAGAGGGGCTCTGTAGAGTAGCTATCACTAAGAGAGAGATAAACGCATACAATACTCAGCCGTGGAATGGGGTCAGAGTGAGAGTTAAATAGGGGATGTTTGAGTGATAACAGCTGTGTGCAATCAGTGCTGTGTGCAGTAAGTGCTGTGTGCAATCAGTGCAATGGCTGATAGGATATGTAGTCCGAGATGACATGCAACAGTTTGTGTTGTGCGAGAGTCAATGTAATGGAATGGGTGACACATAGATTGCGTAAATGAATGAAGACAGAGGAAGCAGAAATGGAAGAGCCTTCATCTTTGGCATGAGGTACATGCACGGCTATGGACAAAAAGGAATGAGAGGGAGTAGAAGGATAGGCACAAGGTTGGATAAATAATCACTCCAAGCTGGGAAAAAGAAAATTAATTCCTGTGCAAGATATACAGATATTTTAACTTTATTTTGTGACATCATAAATGACATTTCCACCACAGTCATTTACTCCAATGCATGCTGATGACAGCAGATAGTTTATAATGACCTAGCAGTTAGTAAATTAGGTGTATTGCTGTCCAAGTACAATAATTCAACATTTTCAGAGAATCATCTGCATAGAAAATCCTTAAAGGTCCCATGGCATGAAAATGTCACTTTATGAGGTTTTTTAACATTAATATGAGTTCCCCTAGCCTGCCTATGGTCCCCCAGTGGCTAGAAATGGCGATAGGTGTAAACCGAGCCCTGGGTATCCTGCTTCGCCTTTGAGAAAATGAAAGCTCAGATGGCCCAATCTGGAATCTTCCCTTTATGTCGTCATACGGGGAAAGGTTTCCTCCCCTTTCTCTGCTTTGCCCGCCCATGAGAATTTGGCCCACCCATGAGAAAATTAGCTACTACTGTGCGAGGCGAGCGCAATTTTTTTTTTTCCTCGAGAGACATCATGACTTGCAAACGAGCGAAGCATTGCAGTTGCCCCGCCTCTCTCCTCCTCGTTAGCATTTAAAGCTACAGACACAGAAAAGGCACGTCCTAAGGAGAGCTCATTGTGGGACTGGCTCGTAGTGGCTGAAATTCTGCACCAAGGCTGAATTTCAGGAAAGAGACTTCAGATACAGTACTAGGGACCACTTAGGCCTATATAAAAGCATCTAAAAAGCAGCATGTCATGGGACCTTTAAAGCACAGCCTTAACAGTCAGGCTCAATTGAGTGACTAAAATGAAACTTGTTATTTATCTTGGTAACACATAATATTCTTAGACATGTGCATGCTATGATGATACATGAATCAGGGAGTGACATCTGTCCAAAAATATAATTCACATCCTATTGGAGAAGCATGTCATCATTGCAATGCATATAGTACATATTTATTTAGCTTTAAAGACCCAAATGGGTAATCATTTTAAACATTGAACATGTTTATTGAGTTGATGATGGCTTACACTTACAGTAACTAATGTATGAGTATTTAGCAATGACAGAATCAATTCATGTGTGAATGCAGATGTAGAAAGGTGTAGACATTTTGCAGTTCTTGGCATTTACGCACGTACAACCTCAAACCCCAGTAAAACCTCTCCGGCTGCCTATTTGGCACTGAGGTCCACCACTAGATGCTGGTAGGCCATGGTATTTCCTTTAAAACTGGCCGCTAACAGAATATCCTTATTGTCAACAGAGACCAGGCTGAAGCCTCGAGGCGCGAACATGTTGAGTTCCTGGAAGGGCTGGAATCTTTGAGTGAGGTCGTCCCACAGATAAATTCGAGAGAACGAATAATCACTGCCCAGCAGAAGGTACTGCCTCACTCCGACGCTGAACGGATACACGGCCATTGAGCCACGTGAGGGCAGGGTTTGAATCTCTACGAAGCGTTGGTTGTCCCAGCGCAGGATCTTCGAGTCTCCTATGAAGCGGGTGAGGCAGAGATACAGCACTTTTCGTACCCAGAAGTGCTTCACCATCTGCACGTCGCCTGAATAGGTCATCTGCAAATGGTACTCAAATTGGCGTTGGCTTCGGTTCCACTGATACACCACCGGGGGCTGCGAGGTGCTGGAGAGTATGAGACGAGGTTTGCCGTCCACCTCTAGGAAGTCGATGTGAGTGTCTCTGTGCCAGGGATGGAGGGACTGGTGAGAGTAAAAGCCGTTACTGTTCCAGCGGTACAGGCTGGTGGAACCGGCTTTGGAGCTGTCAACTACAGCAAAATACCAGTCTCCTTCGATCTGGAAAGTCTCAATGAAGTTGGGTTTACGAACACGGGTGGTGTCGATGTCCTGGATTTTGACGAAACGCAATGGACCTTCCTCCCATCTGACAACAACAACAGGATGTCACAATGATGTCATGATGATGATGAGGATCACATAGAAACAGATTTTATGTAATTCGAACTCCTTGAAATATTGAAACAAGATATTAAATGCATTTGCATTCAGTGGTTTGGTGCTAATTTTAAATGTTTTATGTGTTAAGAAATAAAGTGTGTTTTTGTGAAGAGTCAACTGAATGGTGTACACTCACATGAGATGAAGACTGTACTTATTATAGTTTTCTATAAAATAGTGTTTTAATTGGGCTATGTGGTGCAGGTCACCCTCTATGGAAGTTTATTTCCACTATGGAATAATAATTTTAAAAAGGTAATTGCAACTGGTTTTCTCACATTTCCAAGGTTGTATGTCATAATTCTTACTTTTTTCCTCAGAATTGCCAGTTGTGAACTCTCAATTGCAAGTTTACGCCAAGGAATAAAATCTCTCAGAATAGTGAGATATAAACTCGTAACTGAATTGGAAGAAAACAATCTGAATTCTGAATTATATCTCGCAATTCAGACTTTTCTTCGCAGAATTGCAGGAAGGAAGGTAGAATTGTGAGACAAAATGTTGCTTTTGCCAGATATAAATGGTTCAAATTGTTGTCAACTTTTCTTATCAGAATTGTGAGTTTATATCTTGTAAATATCTTGAATTATTTTAATCTTGCAATTCTGAGAAAAAGTCAGAATTGAGAGAAAGTCAGAATTGCTAGAAAAATAAGTTTTTGTGAGATATAAACTCAAAATTGTAAAATGTGAACTCGGAATTGTGAGAAAAAAATGTCAGAATTGGGAGATATAAACTCGCAATTCAGATTTTGCTAGAACTGGATGTATATCTCACAATTGTGTATTTATATCTCCCATTTGTGGCTGGGTGGATAGATTTGATGACAAAGGAAATCCCAAGAACCGATGAAAAAGGAAATCATTATTGTGTAGATCACTCTCTAAAACTCACTTAAAGTTTAAGTGTAATTTACATAAAACTGATTCTCAGGATGATCCACGTCAATAGATGGCACTGCAGTGACTGATGATAAGACTGTTGTGGTATCAGTATACTAAAAGTGTGTGAAGAACAGAAATGCTAACACTAAAGAACTACTAAATGCACCTTTAGAAAATATTTAGGGTTAATTCTGATTATACACGAATATAAGGATTGTCAGACAATATTTGAGTGTCCATAGACATACTTGTAGATGTGGGATCCTCCAAAGAGCTGAGCCACAACCATGTAGAGAGTGTTGCTGATAACCACAGGTTTACAATACACAGCAGAACGAGCTGGAATGCACATACATTAGTATATTAGTAACTGAATGTAACTACGTTTTGAACACATAACACAAATGAATCTTGATGCACTTTGAGTATTGATTCTTAATGTTGAGTGAAATCTAATACTCCAGAGCAGAGGTTCCCAACCTCTGAAATATTCAGAGCCTTCCCTTGTGAAAAAGAAGTGCACTTAATTATACTGAATGTGCACTTGTAGTGTACTTCAATTCTTAAAGGTATATAAAAAAAACTACTTGCAGATGATATTAATGAAATAATAGTCTACTTTAGTGTACAGTACACTTTCATTCAATTCAGTTTCTGAATAGATTAAATCCAGTTGTACAAAACATAGGATTTGTACAATGGGTAAAAGGATCAGGAAACCACTGCTTCAGACAATACCTCCACAATGTAAAAAAATAAAATCTGTGACATTTACGGTTAAATACCGACAGCTGTGGTTGCCAGAACTTCACCGTAAAAAAATATGGTAGCAACATTTTAGGTTTAACAGACAACTTAAATGCATAATAAAAAATGTATTTCATTAACTGATGTAATGTTAATAAACCAAAATTTTGAAGTACTAATATCTGTTTTGAACCATTGTAATGCACTGATAACCACCAAAAGCAGGTGGTGATGAGAAAGTCACATGCTGAACCAAAGCTCATCACAAACAGCTTTTCTACGAGCTGAGGAGGGCAATAATTATATATAGAAGGTGCACAGTGTCATTCACACAAACACTAAACACCATCATGGTGACACATATGATACTGAAATAATGCAATAAACATGAATTTAACAACATTAGGTGTAAGATTAAACCCTAATGTACACAACTGATAAGAAAAAACTAAGAAACAGTCATTTCAACCAAGAAAACCCCCCCATCAAATATGAAGTATCATGCAGGGAATTCTGCGAGTGTCAATTTACGTTTTTTCACTGTAAATTATAAGACGACTTGTTCTTTTTACTTCCAAAACCTGTAATTTTAACAGTATTTTACTGTAAAATTACATTAAATGTAATTACATGTATTCACCGTATATAGTATGGAATCTTACTGTTAGCCCAAATTAACAGGTTTTTACTGTAGAATTTTAAAGTCACAATCATTTTTTAATTTTCTATGGAAATTTCTTTTTGTATTGGTTCTATTAAATAAAAGTAATAAAAAAACAACAACTCTGTTTTGTAATTTTTGACTTACATGTGATGTTGTAATGTGTCTTGAAAAGCATGTTCACATGATCCCAAATGAACACAGTGCAGATTCCAGTGTTGGGCTGAGCGAAAACTACATACTGGTCATCATTAAACTCGTATGACTCCACAGATAGAGACTGGAACGAGTATGTCTCATATACAGCAAAATCTGGATTAGAAGAACATTTCATATCAGAGTCAGTGTATATTGTGAGTTCTTTAACCCATTTAATCCACCATATTTTAAAGGGGTCATGAAATGGAGTATCAAAATGTTCTTGATATTCACACATGTAAGAGGTTAATCTGCAATAAAAAACAAACATGCAAGCTTCAAAACTCAAAACTAACTCCCCAGTTTAAATATGAATTATTCTTGTCTACCCTTCTGAAATGCAGCATTTGAAATGGGAAGAATTATGTCGTCACAATTTTCCTCGACACGCACTTAACATGCGTCATCGCTGTATCTAATCAAGGAGGAGTGTTCTTAACAACTCATCAATCTGTTCATCAATCACAAGACATCGACTAAGACCGTCAAACTCAGATGTTGTTCTGTCAGTGGATGCAAAGAATCTGCACCTCCAAAAACTTTTGCCATATATAGCCTTCCTAAAGATCCAAGCATTAGAAATGCATTTTTAGATCGTTGGGGACATTGAACGCTATAATGCCAAACAGTAAAACTCATGTACTCACTAGTTCACTTTTCACAGCCTATGTAGTTTTAAAGTGGTCATATGATGCTTTTTTTTAAAGATTATTATTTTGTGTATTTGTGTAACAGAATATGCTGACATGCTTTAATGTTAAAAAAAACACATTATTTTTAAAATACTGTACAGTATTGTAGGTCCTCTATGCCCCACCTCCCTCAAACGCTTCGTTTTCTACAAAGTCAAAGCCTTCGACAAGCGCAGTCTGCTCTGATTGGCCAGATGACCCAGTGCATTGTGATTGGCCGAACACCGTAAGCACTCGTCGGAAATGTAATGTCCCTTATCATAATCGCAAGCTTCATCTTATAAATAAATGTAAAGACAGAGCCCGAAGGGGAACAGAGTCGCGTGACAGACACAGTCATGAAGCTGGTATGTGTTTGCAGTACACAAGCCACGGTTAAGACAGCGGACTCCACTGTGATGTGAAGCTCTGTCTCTCTCTCTCTCTCTGTCTCTCTCTCTCTCTCTCACACACGCACGCACACAAAAACACACACACACAATGAGCAAAACTCCGCATTTGAAAAGTCAATAGCAAATACTTAAACTAATAACAAACAGTAGCTGATTCAGAAGCACCAAATTGTCATAGCAAAGTCAGAATTACCTCCTCCTAGGTTCACGAAACGGTTGTCCATAAAATGCATTGTTGTTCTGTTGTAAGTAATCTTAAAGATCCTAAATGCATCTACTTTCGGAAGGCCAAATAAAGTGCTTTTGCTTTCGCCTAGAAACACACAGCGTCTCCCTGACATGCTGCTTCAACACTAACTGCGGTTACTGAAACCGCACCTTCTTTCTTTGCGTGCACATTTGGGCGGTATTATGCTAATATTTCCACATAGTGAGGTAGATATGTGGGGGCGTGTTAGAACGAGACGTTTTAGGGGGGGGGCAAAGTCTTAACTTTGATAAAGTACATCTCTTTGGTTTTGAGACTTTAGTATTTGCAACTTAAGGGATCTTATCTATTCACAAACAGCTTGTAACACTCCAAAGGAAAGGAAAACTTCAAATCGCACCATTTGACCCCCCTTTAAAATCACACTCTTGCAAACTATTCTAATTTAAACTTTCCAGAAAAAAAGGTGCTGACGCTGTCACGTGATCATAGTAAAGCGATGTCCACATATGTTTGTCAATGTATAGAACATAGGTTTTACAGATATAGAAATATTACTTTCAGATTCCAGGCACCTGTCTGAACTGCCATTTGTTAAGACCTGAACTGGCTTACCTGCGCTAATGCAGTTGAAGTCACGTGGTGTAAGGTCATGGATGCGTCGGCCCTGGAATTCAAAAGGACTGGCGCAGTATATGGCGGGAACTGAGGTGTTGGTCTTCTCCATCCAGTCAACCAGCCATTTGATCTTACAGTCACAACGGAACGAGTTCCCTCGCAGGTCTCTGCATTGGAGACAGAAATAAAAAGGTACAAAAGAGATTTACAAAATACACAAATTTTCACCTGTTGACTCTGATCTGTGAGTGGTTTTCAAATTGGGATCTGTGGAACATTTGAGTTTTGTGAAGAAAGATATAGTTCATGAAATTCTAGATGGCGCAGGCGACGGGTTGTTAACGTAACCGATGATATTCAGAGAGTTAAAAGACTTGGCACAAGCAGATTAGTTCATGCTGCATATGCAGCCAATGAACTTACTGCCTTGCATTTATATGACTGGCTAGCATTCACTAGAGATTCCTGCAGCGCGCTTTCAGAGTTCCTCTGAAACCCTCCACCTTCCCCAGCTCCACCTGTATAGATCTGCTATGGGTTATTTTATATGCTATTTGTGCAGCAGCAGTATGTCTTAAATACTCACGGCACCTTATCGCCGTATGCATTGGCAGTTGCAAGTTCCTGTACTTGCTTGCAGCAGCAGCAATAATCTACAACTACAGAAATAACCAACAGCAGCAATTCAGCAGCAGCGTAGCAGATCTGTTCCGCCAAGACCAAATACATTAACATTGTCATATCCATCACCATGCTAAAATCTTCAGAGAATTGTCATGATTGATATATATTTAATTTTTATTTCTAAATAAGCTGATTTAGCTTTAGTACAATCAATGCTAAATAAAAGCTAATCATTTTAGTTTGGAAACATTTAGCCTTTATAATTTAATGCTTACTATTTTTCACATACAGTATAAATGTGTCTGTATGCATGCAAAGAAAAGGCTTGTTTTTGTAAGAGTCCCTCACAGGGGAATATCTGGGTGTCTGGTACATACAAGTCAGTGAGGATGTCCAGGTGTTTTAAGAGATCTCTGGGAAGAACCTGCAGGTTGTTGTTGGACAGAGACCTGACAAGGAGAGACATAACAAAACCTATTTATCATATTGGACTGCAAATTTACCCCATCATTCTTCATTCAAATCTATAAGGTACAATAACCAACACATTATGTGTGATGTACTCTCTAAATATTCAAGATTGTGGAGTGGATCATATATAAAAGTTTTCTGTTCCAAACGAGTCTGAACTGTTTTGGAAGTACAGGTGTCAAAAAACTATTTGGTTGCTCAAGACAAAGCTCAGATAAAATGTATCCATAGAAATTTCTTTATAAGTATTGTCCATCCTGAAAACCACTGTATAAGTCGCACAATGATATTTTCCAGTCTGTAGGCCTTAATAATGTTAATTTATAATGTCTTAATATTTAAACTGTTCATATAAATCATATTTAAGATGATTTTAGCAATGAAACAAAATAATATAGTTTATTTATTATATTATATGAACTTTGTTACTTGTCTTAATCCAATTGGCAAGTGCTTTTCTTCATTTATTTGTTACCTGTGTCTACACTGGATGTGGCAAAATACTAGAACCCATTAAAATAAGTGATGCTGTCTACACTGGATGCGGCGTAGCTCGCCGTGACAACTGTCGCATCCGGTGTAGACATAGTGTTAAAATGTAATTTTAATAAAAAATGTAAGTTTAGTGAGAACAGTCCTACATGTGAACTGCCCGATGACATTTTTCAACTCAGTTGTCTAATGAATAAAAAAGCAACTGTAAATGCTTAATAAAATTCAATTTAAATGTTGCATTTTTAACACTTTTAAATGCATGCGTCAAATGGATTTATTCAGTTATTTACATTTTTATTTTTGAATCATTACACTGAGAACTGATGGCTTTATAGGTAGATGCAATACATACAGATGTGTCAGAGACTTCAGTCCTCTGAATGTGTGTTTTGACAGGGCTTGGATGTCATTGTTCTCAATAAATCTGTAAGGAAGTATGGTTAAAAAAAGAGAATATGGGAATTAAATTAACCATTTAAGGCATGTAAATTAATTCAGCCAACAACTCATACAAATATTTGTAGATAAGATATTTGCAGGTCAAGTCATTAAAATGATTTAGGTGCTGTTTGCCATTTCAGAGAGAAAGATAAAAGATTAGGAAAGGGATATTAATCAAATGCATATTAATAAAACGCTAAGGATGTGAGGGCATGCTGCCTGTTCCCTGATGGATTCATGAGTCACAGCATTCAAGAAGACGATGCCTGCCTCCCTCTGCAAACCTTGCCACATTTGCTTTGTTAAAGCTTTTAGCTTAATGACACTGAGGTTGTGGGCGTTTTCATTAATGCTAAAAGCTTTCTCAAACAGCAAGTCCTTCCCCCTCTCTCTTTTATCTCATTCACTCTCTTTCTGCAGTCAATGAGCTGCCAATGCTTTCATCTGAAAGACAAAGCTACCTGAATCTTAAGAAGGACTCAGAAGAAACTGCACAACCTGCATGAAGATGAGAGACACAGACATGCACACGCACAGTCTCGCTCAATACCTGGAGAAAGCTATTAATATTCCCATTCATCTCGGTGGCTTTTAAAAAGTATTTGATTTAAATTTTCATTTTTTTAAGAGGTGTCACATCGGCTGTTATATAAAGAAATGCAGTGTTGAGGAAAGTTACTTTTAAAAGTAATGCATTACAAAATTGATTTACATCCATCCATCCATCCATCCTTCTATCCATCCATATTCCATCCTTCTATCCATCCTTCCTTCCATCCATCCATACATACATCCTTCTATCCATCCATCCATCCATTCCATCAATCCTTCTATCCATCCATCCATCCTTCTCCATCCATCCATCCATCCATCCATCCTTCCATCCATCCATCCATCCATCCACACGGAAACATACTTACAGGTACTGCAGATGTCCAAGACCAGCAAAAGCATAATCAGAAATCAGAGAGAATGTGTTTGAGTTCAACAGCCTGTGCAGAACAAAAGAGAAAGAGATAAAGGTAAAAGCGTGCACTTTCATTGAGCTGAACATTTCTCATATATTTTAGACACAGGTACTATATAGATGACAAACAGACAGCCTTTGTTAAATGTAAGCCCTCTAAAATAACAAAGATGGCCAAATCGAGAGCTCCAAGTATTATAAGCACATTGTGCACTTCACTCCTAGTCCTCTACAGTCCTTAAAATAAAAAATGAGTCCAGTAATCAAGCATCTTTATTTATAGTTTGAACTAAAACGTCAAATAGCAGTGTACTTCAAATCTTAAGAATATGTTTTTAAAAATCTGTACTTGCAAATAATATAATATTACTGAAATAAAAGGCCACTTAAGTGTACTTAAAAGTAGGGTACAATTTGCAGGATCTGTTTTAAAACACACCCAAGTACACTTTTCTCACTAATGTCAAATTAAAACTTAAAGTATTTTAAAATCGCTATGTTTTAATAATCTTTTGTCATGATTTAAAGAAGCACATTATTTGAACGTGTTGACGAACATCCTAAAGCATATGTAAAGTACTTGATTATAATTTCAACTGTAGTGTGTTATTCAATATTACATTTAAGGTTAATATATTAAATAAATTGCAACTTCATCAGTAAGAATGTGCAATAAACCATAAATGCACATTTAAAAAAAAAAAGTAGTATAAATGCTCGTCAACAACATTTCACAATTACTGCCGATCAGAGAGTTGCACAAAAGCTTGTCAATTTTTCAAATTATGAAGTTGTAATGTACATATTTGTGCGCAAACACAGATAAAAATCTGTTAACTCTGTGAAAACAGTATTGCCCGAAAGATCACCATGCAAATCTAGTATCACTGCATTTATGTTATTTATTTGTATAATATAATTAAACATTACATGTATGATACTAATATATTTTACGACGCATTGCATATCTGATATTGCAGGACATGTTTATTTTGTTTACTGTCTCAGAGACTGAAGAACTGGCATGCTGTCATTTGAAAACAAACTTCTCTCTTGTGTCTTTCTCACACACACACAGAGCGAGGACAGAAACACTGTTGTTGTGTGAGTGTGGGCAGTCTGTAAATGGAGGGTCTGTCACTGATACACATCACACTACACACTGCTCAGACATGCAGCTGACGAACGTTACAATCCTCACACTTTTATTCACTTTCAAACACACACAGGCCATAATAAGAAAATGCAGAGGTGGATTATTGTGCATTTGGTACTTACAGGAACTGCAGTAGGTGCATGTGGGAAAAAGCTCCTTCAGGAATCTCTGTGAAAGCAGCATTCACCATAGTCCTGATAGAATAACACAAACACCACCATCATAATCATTATCATTATCATCATCATCATCACAAATATAGTTGCGGTTACAGTCATCTTAAAGTAAAAACTCATGAATTCAGAAAATTCTCGTCAGAGCATCTGAAAATCACATTTCAGAAGGCTCTCATTTTAAGTCTCTAAAACCCTGCCTTGAGTGAACATTTACAGTATACACAAAACTAGATTTTCAAATTTTCTGAACACATTATGAATGATGCTTTCCTGTGCACAACCACCACAATGCTAAGATGTTTGTGGTGGTTGCTAGGGAATCTCTTTGTGGTTGCTAGGCACTATATGTGATTTGTATCATGTTGATATGTAGTTTCAATGCTATTGTTCTGCTATTATGGTTACTTTAGCCCAAGTCAAAAAACTCTATGCAGAAAATGGTGTAGATGTACTTGGAAACAATTTTCACTCAGAAACTAGTATTACATTTCTCAAATAATTACAACAAATTGTCAGAGTATGTAGTATGCCTTTAGATACATGGGCTATTTGGAAATTATGGGATGTTTTGGGATTTGGGATGTTTAATTGTCATTAGAGGAAGTCCAGTTGCTTGGAAGAGTAATAGAATGCCTCTTCTCTACAAGCTTCATGATTTGAAGTATCATTTGGGTGCATAGCATGAGATGAGTATGCATTTAATATTTAATAATTACATATAATAGATTTAGGGGCTTTAACTCTAAGTATACCACAAGCATTATGATGAATAATTTAGGAGAAGCACCACTTCTTCCCAATGTATATATCCTTTACATAGTTAAAAGTCATTTTAGTCTAATTTGGAGCAGTTATGTTTGGCCTTTTTTCTTAAATAGTTGCTCTGCACACCTGAAAGGATCTCACAATTTAATTATTGGAAAGTAGGACACAGATCTTCCTTCCCTCTCAGTCTGAAAATAAGGGCACCATTATAGAGTGCACAACTCTATATACAGTACTACTCAGCTAACATGAAATTTATAGTTTGAGAAAATTCTTCAGAATACAGACATGAATATGAGTAAACTCTTCATAAGTCTTCATAAATGAATGACATGCATGCAAATAGTATTTAATGGCATACTATGGAATTGTGTGATAACTTGAGTGAACCTAATATTGTATATAAAAACACAAACAGGGAGAGGAAAAACCTTGAAAACTCATGAGACAGTTGATGAAATAATAATAATGGTATCTGCGGTTATGGTCTCCATGAGGATGATAACCGTGTATATGATGAGGTTTCTGTGGTTATGTCTCTACAGCAGACGTAAGCTGACTAAAAAAGAGCAGCATTTAGACTTCACCACACCTTCTATCAGCTCAGCTAAATTACTTTCTGTTCATCTGCCCAGTCAGTTTAACAAGGAATAGTTCACCAGCATACGAAACTCAAAGTAGTCCATTCAACTCTGCATTACATAACATGCACTATATATGCACGATAGACTTCTCAAGCCATAAAACATATCTGTGTGATAGACAGACTAAAATAAAGTTATTGCTCACTAATAACTCCCCTCTACTGCAGCTCCGACAGGTGAAAAATTAATTTCAGTGACTAACAAATATCAGGTTGGAATACATATGGCATATATATATATATATGACTATTTTAAAATGTTTTTGTTGTCTTTTTTTTAGCTTTGCAGGCCAAAAACTGTCACTATATGGAAAACAGGGCTCAATTTTTTTTTTGTTCAGACTTCTTTATGATTGTATCATAATCACATAAAACTTGTCACAATTCTAACGGAATGACGCCACTTGACAGGTGACATAATGGCCAACCTAACTGTCTCCTTCCTATTAATCATCTACTCTAGACAATCCATGTTATGCTGCTGAGAAAATGGTTTATAGGCAAGTCGATGATAATAGTCATTTTATATGAGCAACTTTCCCCTATTTTGAATATGAACAAAAAAAGAGGGAAGAAATAGGTACACGTGATATTTCCAGTACTCACAGGGAGATAATTCCTGGTGGGAAGCTCTTGGGAATGGCCTTGGTGTCCACGCAGAAGGCACTGTCTTTAGTACAGGAGCAGGTGGCTGGACATCGTGGGGTTTTGGGAGCTCTGCGGCCCATGGCCATCCCAAACATACACAAAAGCAGCACACAAACAGACAGCCGCCAGTCCAGCCATCGAAGGGTCCGTCTTGGCCTTGCTTCCACCATCTTCCACCTTCTCTTCTCCAGCTTGAGTTTTCTCAGTCAAGAATCACAGACGGCTGGATGATCCTGGTTTCTATCCGTCCCTTTTAAGGAAACTGCAAGAGAAGATCCAGGGTGTGAATGAGAGATGTGGGGAGGTGTTAGACTCAGAAGAGAGGGACACAGATAGAGTGGGCAGAGACTGCTGTCCCCTGGGTGTGTGTATGAGGGTGTATTTGATTTTCCCAGTGTTCTCGCACAAATCGTATCGCTCTCTCTCTCTCTCTCTCTGTGGCGCAGCCGTCAGAGCACAGAGTGCAGGAGCGTATCAGCCAGCGCTGCTCTGCACACGCTCAGCCTCAGACCAGAGTGCAGCAGCGCTGACATTGAATTATTAACAATCGCACGGACTAACACTTAAGCTGCAGCAGGGAACACAGCAGAGAAAGTAGTGGGATGGGGAGGTTGAACCAAGATGAAGAGGCAGGGGTGATGGACCGGTCAGTGGAGGTTATACTAAATAATGTACTACTCTAAAAAATGATGGGTGTTTCAACCCAAGCTGGGTCAATCTGGACTAACCCAACTTCTGGTGTTAAAAATGAATGTACCAAATTTAACCATACGGTTTGGGTGATCCATATTTGACCCAAAGTTGGGTTTGAAACAACCCAGCATTTGGTAGCGGTACTTACAAGCCTCTGGTTTATGATCAGGCCACAGCTATAGCGTCAGTGCACAAGCTTGAAAAAAAGCCCCTTTAGAACAGTGGTTCCTCAAACAGGGGATCAGAAGTTATATATATGAAACTATAATTCATTATATCAATGTAAAATTTAAATTGAAATTTTGGTCATGTGAAAACAAGAAGAGTTTGTGGTGTTGGGTAGTTGGTTCCTGTCGTAGCGAATGACTGTGATATTAGAAAGTTGTCCGGGTTGATGAGACACTTACCTGTACCCCCCCCCCCCCCCCCCCCCCACCACACACAAAACACACACTTTGTGTGGGCCATAGAGCGCCCATTTATAAGCTTTTGCCAGTGTCAACCTATCATTAATACTGATGTGTGTGTCGCGTTTCATGAAATTCTAAGCATGATAAGTGCCTTCAAAACACCTGAAAATAATATTCAAGTTCGACATTTTGCCATGGCAACATACTTAAGATATCAAGAATCCTTTAGCAGTTTTACATCTGCCATGTTTTGACATTATTCTAATGAAGTTTGAAGCAAATCTAGTAAAAACAAGATGCTGAATTCAAAGCATTTTGAAAATATCACACTTCCTGCTGCCAGTTGGTGGCGCTATAACTTTGACTCCTAATAGTCACATCTATGGGATCTGCCTCATCAAACAAACTGCTGAAGATTGATCAAAATCAGACAAAGTGTGCAAAAGATATTAGACACTTCCTGTTCCCCTATTTTCACCATATTTTCCTTTCCTTGCCACCATTCGAGATATCAAAAGTTCCTTTACAATTTAGCATCCCCAAAAGGACAAGTATATCAAAATCCAGAGCATGCACTTTTTCACAAAACCCTGAATAGCTGACTATTAATATATGATTAATATTAATAATATAATTTCTACTGTAAATATACAGAGAAGAGAAGAGAAGAGAAGGAAGGAAGAGGGAGTAGAAGAGGAAGAGGAAGAGAAGAGAAGAGAAGAGAGAGAAGAGAAGAGAAGAGAAGAGAAAAAAGACGAGAAGATGAGAAGAGACAAGATATTAAGAGAAATGAGACAAGAGAAGAGAAGAGCAGAAGAAGAGAAGAGGAAGAGAAGAGGAAGAGAAGAGGAAGAGAAGAGGAAGAGAAGAGGAAGAGAAGAGGAAGAGAAGAGGAAGAGAAGAGGAAGAGAAGAGGAAGAGAAGAGGAAGAGTAGTTGAGCTGTTCTTAAGGGACGAATGACAGTACTGCAGGAATGCAGAGTAAAGCTACTGACCTCATTTCACGCACAACGTTGAACAATTAAAACTTTATGATATGTGAACACAAGAGGGTACTAGAGCATTGCCTTCAACAGAGGCAGAAGAACTGGTCTCTTCTTCTTTTTTCCTGCACTCGCGGTCACTCTGTTCTTGGCAGGGTGGCACTGCAGCGGCAGGCACGGCTGTCACCAGCTGACACCACACACTCCGACTCTATTCAGCCAGTCCACGTTACAGGTACACAGACCACAGGCTTTCTTGTGAGTCATGTTCTCACTTCCGAGAAGCCTAGGATGAGTTGTGAAGAAACCAGGACACTTACGGCCCTTGGCCAGAGAGTTGGAGTCAAACACATGTTTTATGGTCCTCTCTTTCTCACACTGCACCATTAGCAGTTTTCCCACAGGCATAGCATTACCAGCTGTGCTTCTGGAGCAGAGCCTTCACTTCACCATATCTGCTTCCGCAATCATTCTGGAGCCAAACATGTTATGCTCTATTACTCTCTTCTATTTTGTTCTTTATATATATATATCTATCTTCATCTACGATCTATCTATACTATCTATCTATCTATCTATCTATATATTCTATCTATCTATCTATCTATATCTTATATCTATCTATCATCTGCCACAGGCAATCCAAATCACTTGTCATTTAGGCCTGCTTTGTGTGTGCTTTCATTAATCATCATGAGTCATGACTTCCGTTCTATGGAGCAGTAACCTGTCGTGGCTTTATGCTGTTTGGAAAGCTGTCGACCACCATGAATCACTGCCGAAAAACAGCAGATAAACACACTATTGAGTTTGTGTCCCAAACCCATTTCCTGAATCAATTCTTTTGCCAGCTCAGGCCTCTTGAAAGAGTCTCTGTGTGTGCGTGTTTCCCTTGCACATCTGTTGGTCTTTAAAATGTGGCCGATGTGTAAGACTCGAGCAGAAAAGTTCATGCAGTAGTTTTTGGCTTATCTAGTATATGCACTCGGAAATAGCTATGAATCATTTGCTTCTATGTTCTGGACTGAACAAACGGACTTAAGTGGAAGTTACCTCAACATGCAGCAGAGAAAAGTAGTCAAGCTGAACCTCAAGTGCCGTGAAGGAAGAGACCTTTTACAAGACAAGTTTGTTATAACAGCTCTCAAGCAAATTAACTTTTTAAATGAAATTTCTATAAATAACTTTCAGTACACTGTCTGTTGAACATCCCTTTACAGTTAACTAATCTGACTTATTTTTGACGTAAAAGCAGGCACAGCCGTTTGTAACTTGCGGGCCTCTGGTGTAATTTTCTTCCATTTTTTTTTAGGTGTAGGCTATAGTAAAGTCCTTTAAATGTTGCTCGATATTCCAAACTGGTATTTGTTATTATATTTTACTTTATTATCATAATCATAAACACACTTGTTTGTAGCGCAAAAACTTTTACCGTGGACTAATTATATTCAAGTTATTACAAATTATAGCAGCTAATGGAATTGTAAGTCCACAATTCAACGAAATAGCTTATTGCCGCGTGCAAAATAAGGGTATAGTTTTTGGGTTGTATTGATATTCATCCATTTCACTGTGGACGAAGTGGAGTCCAGCCTTGGGTCGTCACATGTGGTTGCCGCAAGACTCCTTCGTCGAATCCGCCGGCCGCAACGTTCTCAAGCCCGCCCGCCATGAATCAGCCCCTGGCGTTCCTCACTTAGCCGGGGCCTCTGCTCACTCTAGGCTGCCGTGTGTGACGTTGTGTTTCGTTGTGGAAGCGAAACTACTTTGTTTGGCCTTCAAATGAGGACACGACTAGAAATCAGTGGTTTTTAAGTTGTATTTACAACACTGTTCTAAAACAGTTCAAACCAAATATTCAGATGTGTGCAGCACATTTTATGGGGGACCGTTTCCTGATCCTGGTAGAGTAAACTACAATGCTGGCTGTTCTGACTCACGGACTGTAAGTACATTTTTTATATTTAAATAGTTTTTATATTTTATATATTTAAAGTGAGTTTTTTGGGCAGTGTAGATAGGGCTTGTTGTTTGTCATTTCTCCAATCAAAAAATGCAGACATGGTTTTATGTTTACAACGCAACGCAACACGTAAAAAGACAGTAAAAGTCATTATAATCCATAATTATGTCCCCACTGGAGGCAACGAATGCCTCGCTTATAATGGGTTTCCTGTTTTTGTCTCGTCGCTCCGGCCGGACAGGGCCTCACAATATGGTAAGGGGTGTTTGGTTGTTGTAACATTTCCGTCACATGCTTGAGGTATTCGGCCAGTCACAACGCACTGGATAGCTGGCAATCAGAGCACACCTCGCTTTCAGACGATGAGCTTTGTAAAAATCGACGCGTTTCAGAAAGGCAAGGCATAGAGGAGAAACAATAATGTACAGATGTGGAAAATAATGTGTTTTTTGAAACCTTAAACCGCATAAACACATTGCATAACACCAAATAATGTTCTTTTTAGCAAAATCATATGACCCCTTTAAAAAAATGATTAATTAAAAAATCTGCGGCGTAAAGATTCTTTCCAAACCACATTTTCTTAACTTGAGGAGAGAGGAAGAGAGAACATATCTGAACTGATTTATGCATTTCATTGACAGTCGGTTCAGCCCTACAGTCTTACTGAGGAAGGATTGTGTCCCAGTTTGAAGCTAAACAAAATGAGTTCTGTCGTGCAATTTAATCTAAGCCCAATTCAATTACGGAGGATACAAAGACATAAGCTTCAAGGTTTGGTGATGTGATTAGAAAGATTGAGGCAGACATCAGTCATTTCTCCCTTCCTTCACAAAACATGAGGCCCAGATTCAAGTAACCTATCAAATCTGCCGTCATTTAGACTGATCTTCAATCTTATGCTTGAAGCAAAAGATAAAGGGGACTACAGTTATTAATAATTAGGTGTCAATATTTTATATTGTACAATGCAAAGTACAGTAAAAGGATTTACTTTAATCTATTTTTTAAAATTTTATTAAAAAATTAATTGTCTTGACTGCCATAATTTGTGGAATAATTTTTGGAATTCATGAGAGAATATATGATTAATTCTGAAGGATTTGGCAAAAAAAAAGAAAAAGACAAAAAAAAAAGCCATTGCAACATCATCATAGTCACGACCTACATTATTAATCTATTTAAGATTCTGAAATACTAAATTTAGAACGAGCCTCAAGCCAGACATTTCTAAGTGTAAAATGATATAGTGTGTTTTTCTCTCCCAGGTATCATTTTGTCTGCTCAGACAAGAAAAATAAGTTTAGCTGAAGGGCTAATTCTGTATAACAAGCTGACAAGTCAAGATCATAGAGCCCCACCTAATGCATGCGAGTATATTACAACCAACCTGCAGAGGAAATCCGATCCAGTGTGAGCGGGGCAGAGCACAGCCTCAGGGGAACAGGTGCATTATGGGAGAAGACATGTCTTTCCCCCCAAAGTACGGCAATTAAAATGAAAGAGAAAAAAAGGAGTCTGTTTAATGAGACTTAAAATTAAAAGGATCATTGCAAAATACATTTTCTAGAACAGTAATTCCTTGATTAAAAAGGCCATTCACCTTCAGGTCATCCAAAATATAGATGAGTTTGTTTCCTCATCAGAACAGATTTGGAGAAATGTAGCATTTCCATGACTTGCTCACTAATGGATCATCTGCAGTGAATGGGTGCCGTCAGAATGAAAGTCCAAACAACTGATAAAAACATCACAATAATCCACACAAGTAATCCACACCACTCCACTTTTTTTTACTGTGGAAGAAGCATTATTGTGGATTATGGACTCGTATTTTGGCCAGGAATGACTTTTACACTTTGATATACTATTTACTATATAGTTTAAATTCTCAGTGTTTTCTTACAATCTTTTGTTGATTTCTTTTGTCAGATTTCTGTTGGTTCTTTATCCACTCTTTTTGTTTTTCACTCACCATTATTCTGAAGGAAATGCAGAAACAGGAAATGACAAACAATACAGGATTTCAGATTGATTGACAGCTTTAGCGCCCTGTTTGGCCTTTCTGCCATTTCTGCCCCAGCGATTCAGCTCCACACGAACTCCAGTCAGCAGTGCAGCCACACACACACAAGTGGTCACTGACCCAAAACAGGGCCCACCCACAGATAAAGCTCAAAAACTCATCTTGCTGCAACAAGACATTCTCCAACCTGATCTCATGAAAGCGCGTATAAATAGTACGCCAAATAAAAAAGAAAACTCGTGGTACTGATACGCAAAAACGTACTATTTATACGCATTTTCATGAGACTGGGCTCCATTCTCATATAGAAATGTAGTGGACAATTGGCAATTGAAAGCTGTGACAACTTACCCCATATAGTGCACTAAAGTGTAATCTCCAGTTTTGTTGTCACAAAAGTTCAACTCAATTTCCATAAATTAACTGTATCGTGTTTCTTGGGCAATAACAGTAGCCTAGATACATGGCACACTGCAAATCCTAAATACTGATGTTATGGGAAGATCACAATAGTTTGTTGAGTGATGATATATATGATTAAAAAACAAGACTAGACATCTTATTACATTTTTGTGATGATCACAAAATACTATCTTTGATTTAACAGAAAAAATGTGTTAAACAAAGTATTCTGCAGGTCGGTACATGCTTGAAATCCTTGAATGTGCATTGTTTGTCATATTATTAGATTATATATTTTAAATTATTATTATATGATTAGAAATCTTTAAACTGTTTGCTGAGGATTAAAAAAAATAGATTTAAAAGATTTTATTGGTGAGCTCATGGATAATTTAGTTACATCAAGGGTCAAATCAAATAAAAATAGCACATTGAAGTTAAAAGTTACACATTCACTAACGTCTGTCCAATAGAGAAAAGTTTTGCTCAGCAAAAAAAATAAATAAATAGATGGTACATTGCCATCTGTCCTACTTAAGTGGGCCAAAAAAATAACTCTTAATTTCAATAACTGTATTTTATAGAAACCTGTTTCTGCCACTGAATAAAAAATAAAAGAGGTAATTACGACTTTTTATCTCACAACTCTGAAAAAGTCTGAAATTTTGTAAGATAAATTAACAATTACCTTTTTTTAATGATTTTAAATTCAGTGATGGAAATGGGCTTCCATTCCATAGTATTTAATACAAATGTAAACTATTGTTGTGTTTCTCAAATAAAGAGACCATTTCTCTTGAACTCTTGATGTCCTTTTAATAACAATTGTTCCCACCTTATTTCACAACTTGATGTTTGTCATTGTACCAGAAGGCCATGATTCTCTGCTTGGAGATCAAGCATGTGAGCATTTGGAATTAGTCAAAAGAGTGCAGAATGTTAAAGTGTCGACCAATAATCAATCTGTGGCTTTAATATTGCAGCAGTTCACGGATGTCTTTACAGGATTTGGTGTTCTTCCACATACTTACCAAATTCAGCTTAAAGCAGATACACAGCCTGTGGTTCATGCTGCAAGGAGAGTTCCAGCGCCCCTCCGTGAGCGGTTAAGGGAGGAACTGGACCGGATGACAACATTGGGTGTGATCCGTAAAATAGAAGAGCCGACCGACTGGGTTAATTCAATGGTCTGCGTAAAGAAAAAGAATGGTGAGATCAGAATATGTATGGATCCGAAGGATTTGAATGAGAACATAAGACGTGAACATTATCAAATTCCTAAAAGAGAAGAAATCACAAGTGAAATGGTAGCTGCAAAGTATTTTTCCAAGCTTGATGCGTCTCAGGGGTTTTGGCAAATCAAGTTAGAGGAAAAGAGTACAAAATACTGCACTTTTAATACGCCCTTTGGACGATACTGTTTTTTGAGACTACCGTTTGGAATTGTTTCAGCTTCTGAGATCTTCCACCGTGCTATGGAGAATGGGGTTCCACGCTAGAGCAACACAATGTAAGATTGAGAAATGTAATGCACAGAATTCAGAGCAATGGACTAAAACTGAACAAGAGTAAATGTCAGTTTGGAGTCAGAGAAATTGTTTTTCTTGGAGATAGACTGTCAGAGCATGGTGTTGAGCCTGAGAAAGAGAAAACTCAAGCTATTCTTGAAATGCCAAGACCTACAGATAAGCAAGGAGTGCTACGGGTCATGGGAATGCTTAATTTTATCGGAAAGTTTATTCCAAATCTCTCCTCTAAGACAGTATGCATCAGAGAATTGCTACAGCACGCTAGTGAGTTTAAATTGACTTCCAAACATGAAAAAGAGGGGACAGACCTGAAGGCAACTTTAACCACAGAGCCAGTGTTGGCTTTCGTCGATTCTGCAAAGTCCTTGAAAATATCTACGGATGCTTCGAAAGATGGATTAGGTGCAGCATTGTTACGAGCTGATGGTGATGAATGGAGACCAGTGGCATATGCATCTAGAACCATGACAGATACTGAGCGGAGGCATGCGCAAATAGAGAAAGAATGTTTAGGTCTAGTATTTGGATGTGAGAAATTCCATAATTATGTTTATGGCTTGTCTACTTTTGTAGTTGAAACAGATCACAAGCCGTTGATCGCTATAATCAAGCAAAACCTAAATGATATGTCTCCTCGCATTCAGCGTCTGATGATGAAATTGCAGCAGTATGATTTTGAATTGATCTATACACCAGGCAAATATTTGGTGTTAGCAGATGCTTTATCTCGTGCACCTGTACGAAGCACACCGAGCCAGTTAAGCTCTACAGAAGAGGATGTGACTTTACATGTGAACATGATAGCAGAGGCTTTACCTGTGTCAGAGTGTAAATTAAAACAGCTGATGAAACCGCAAAGGACGTTGCATTGCAAGCGGTAATTCATAATATGAGACATGGTTGGCCAAGTGGTTTGAGTTCACCATATTTTCACAATCGATCTGAGCTGTCCATGGTGAATGGTCTCTTGCTTAGAAAAAACAGAATTGTCATTCTATGCGTCCAGAAATACTGAAGAGGTTACATGAAGGACATCTGGGGATGGAAAAATGCAAAAGAAGAGCAAGAGAAGCAGTGTACTGGCCAGGAATAAATGCTGGTATTGAGAAAGTAGTGAGTACACTCTTAAAAATAAAGGTGCTTCAAACGGTTCTCCAAGCGATGCCATAGAAGAACCATTTTTGGTTCCACAAAGAACCATTCAGTCAAAGATTCTTTAAAGAACCATCTCTTTCTTACCTTTTTATAATCTGAAGAACCGCCTTTCGCCACAAAGAACCTTCTGTGAAACAGAAAGGTTCTTCAGATATTAAAGTTCTTTATGGAACCATTTAGACAAAAAGGTTCTTCTATGGCATCATGAAGCACCTTTATTTTTAAGAGTGTAGATGTGAAACATGCCTCAAATATCGTAACAAACAAGCTAAAGAACCAATGATAATAGCAGACCAAACTTCTGAAGCCTGGGAAAAGGTTGGTACTGAACTCTTGATGTCCTTTTAATAACAATTGTTTCCACCTTATTTCACAACTTCCTCCTCTTCCTCTACATCATACCCTCTTATATCGTTCATTACATACTTCCCTCTAGCGGTCACAATAACAATCACATATTAAATAGTACAACTATGACACATTTTCATTTAATGGCAAATACCACGCAACCAAGTGTCTGAAAACATTACATTCAATTTCCATTCTTTCTTTTTTTCTAAGACGTACTCTTTTTAAAAGTATGCTAAAGTGTACTTTTTTCCCCCACAAAGAAACAACTAAAGCAAATCTACCACTATAGACCACAAACATTGTGCAAGTATGAAGACTTTCTATACATTCAGAACTCATGCAGACAAAGTGGGTTTGTCCTCATCTAAAGTATTCAGTGAATAAACAAAAATCTCTCTTTCGTGAGGCCTTCATTTAGAATGTAATCTGGGGCTCTTTGAAGATTAGAGATCCTGAAATACCCTCTTTATCTCCAAACCCTACATTTTCCTTTTCAGAGAGTAAAGATATCAGAGACTGCGATAAAGAGCCTGCACTCCACCCACTAAAGATGCTCTGCTTCAGTCAGAGATATCAGATTCTCCATGGACAGGTGCTTAGATGGCCCCAGTAGAGGAGAGCTGCTTATTTATTTCATTGGCTCATTAATGTTATGGATACAGAAATCACAACTGCTGACAAGGTTTGAGTGTGTCCTTGCTTGACTGGGTGAAACATTGGTGACATTTGTCTGACTGAGTGAATGATGGTGTATGAGAGGCGTAGGAGACGCGATGTCAAGAACGGCCTCACATAAATTAAGTCCTGTGGAAATAAAAAAAAGTAGACCAATGAATCTAATTTAACTAATCTCATCTAACACACAGACCATGAGCAAATATTCGTGTCTTTTTACGAATAGGGTTCGAATTGCTTTACATACACGCCTAAGATTTTTAAATATTTTTCAAAGAAGTCTCTTATGCTCACTCACGATTGCATATATTTAATCAAAAATACAGTAATATTTTAAAATATTACTATTTTTTATTAGAATATGTAAAATGCAATTTTTTTCCTGTGATGCAAAGCTGTATTTTCAGTGTCATTACTCCAGTCTTCAGAGTCACTTGATCTTTCAGAAATCATTCTGATATTCTGATTTTGCTCAAGAAGCATTTCTGATTATTATTAATGTTGCAAACAGTTTGATATTTCTATGGAAAGGTACAATAGAAAGTCCAAAAGAACTTAAAAAAAACAAACAAAACAACAACAACAAAAAAAAACTGGCTGAACAAATATATATTTCTGGAAAATACTGAAGTTTTATAGAAAAGTTTATTATAACTATAAACCAATATTGGTACCAAAGTATAGATCCTTCTCGTAGCCTCTTAGCAATTCTGCCAATTTAGTAAGTTTTATTTTACATTTAATTTTTTTGTGGAATGTTATTTAATGCTCATAAAAGAAATGCACAAATCAAAGTTTTAAAATGTATCCAAACATTCTGTTAAGGGTTGCAAAAACATCTCGTCTCATAAAAACTGAATTGAAAATCTCCTTTCATTGACTTAGAAAAAAATTTAAATAAAGTTTTTTTGCCATTCAGTGTATGATTGGCTTAATAAATTCCCAGAATAGTGTATTTACAAACAGTCTTACCACGAAGAAACCAACAAATACACAACTAACATACCAATTACTGCACTAAAACACTACAACTATTAAGATCCTGTGATTTTCGTGGCTACTCAAGAGTACACTGTACACTGTGCACTTGCCCTCTCTGTGACACTTAAAGCTTGGAAGTACACAGCTTACATTGGATTCCCTTCGACTTTGTGTGCTGAAGGCTGAAATTCTGCTGACGTTGTTGAGTTAACACGTACAGGCTCGAGAACAGCTGTGCTGCTCCTGCTGATGGCTCCACTTTCCCACCATTGCCCAATCTGATATACAATTCACTTAACACCCCCCCCCCCCCCCCCCCCGGCTCTCTCTTTCACACACACAGAACATTGATGCTTTAAGGCAGGGAGCTCACAAGCATGTTCCTGAAGAAAGGCCACAGTCATGCGGTTTTGCTCCAACACCTAATTAACACCATGCATTGGATCCTATACGTTAACAATCGATGTTTCAGGACAGGTTCCCATGACTAGATAAATTTTCCTTTACCGGCATGTTGGTTTTGGAGCCTAATTATTATCGATGCAGGACCTGAAGGACGTCCCGGACCACGCTTAGGAAAAAACCATCGCTAAGACCGACAGATGCCCGTGTATTTTATTTTATTCAGTAAAGACTAGCGTGTCTAAAACCAAGCGTGGCGGACACGGTCCGCCTCCTCTCGTGTGAAGGGCCACATTCACAAACGGGAATTGTGTTGATAACTGTAAATTCGTGGACAAACTAATGCGCTAGTAAGGTTATGGCTGGACAAAAGTGAGAGTCAATCCATAGCTGTCACCGCCGTTTAACAAATGACCCCCAACTATACCACAAGCCAGAGAGATGAAATATATAAATACTATATTAACGGGCTCTGTGTCAAATTAAGATGATTGGTTGCTCATAGCTTAATTTTGTCCTACATGACAACGTGAGTGAGTGAATTTTTTTTTTTATAACTGAACCTGTATTTAAAATATAATTAAGCCTATAGTAACAGTTCTGCTAATTAACGGGCGATGTTTGCCGGGGCCGCTTGAGAGACAAGGGGGTACATTGCCGCGCATTAGCTGACACTGCCATCGAGCTTGTGTGGGCTGTTGGTTTTTGTCAGTCTAGCACCACGCTTGCACCCGACACCTTTTCTGCCCATTTATCGTTATCCGGGAGAGTGACGCGTGGACGCCGGACCGGCTCGTTCCCAACTGTTTGAAGCTTCAAAACCGCTCTTCTGTAGCCCTACCAGGAAAACCATGGGGCGGACCAAGAAAAGGGGAGACGTCCGGTACGACTACGGTCCAAATAATATCTGTAAAACCAAAAAATGTTTACACTGTGTTTTGTTTATGGTACAGTTCTATTTTTTTTTAAATACCAATGGGGAGCAACCCATCGCTGTACAGAAAAAAAGCGGCCACTCCCAGTGATAAAATTTCAACAATATGTGTTAAACAACTCTGAAACGATACATGACAGACCTTTTTAATTCTCTAGCAACCCATCCTTGGGACAGTCGTTTCACTGCCCAACTCAAAAATAAGATATACATCAAGAGGCACCAAGCCGGTGCATAATTAGATATAAGACCGGCCGACGAGTAGCATTTAGGTTGGAGGACTGCCCATTAGAGCTATAAATTTGGTGTTGACTAAACTGCAATGCAACAATCCCAATCATAATGCATGCCTTTGGAGTAAACAGACGTACAAGTCCATATCCGCTGACCCGCGTTGTGTCTCTCAGAACAAAACAATGTTCCACAAATTAAAATTTACTGCAACTGTCCCATAAACATGACAAACGGCATTCAATTTAAACTGCTTTTTTATTTTGCCTCAACACACCCCACCCATCTGCAACTATTCAAAAAACATCTATTTTCTTTGTGCCCACAGTGTCCCCTCACTCAATCATATTTACCCCACCCCACCCTCACTTGATAGCTTTTCACTCTACGCGCTACGATCGAAGAACTGGTAAAGTGGGGAGCAGGCAGGAGTTCACGTAAGCGCCCTGCCCAACACCCCCACACCCGCACATACTATTTCGTGTGCCCCTGGTTTGTCCAAGGAATAGAATCTGTTAACCTGTCAGTGTGTCGGTAATCACTGGTGAGGGGGCTGGCATGTCAACGCCACGCTGCCCTGAGCATGCGGCCACGCAGCAGTTCTCACAGCTTACAACCGCTCTCGCCCTCGTACTGGACTCCCCCGTCCGCCTTCTCCACCTCTCTGTTCCGCGCCCTATCCCTATTTCTCCCTTCCCCCACCTCTTGGGTAACGTGAGTGTTATCTGCCTGTCATTGCACTGGAATGTGTAGCACTACAGTCAGTTCACCACCTAAGGCGTCAGGTGAGTATCCCCTTCCTGAGGTCATCCCTACCAAGCTGCTATTCAGAGTTATTTTATAAGCCTCCCGCTCTTAAATCAGACGCTGTCGCCCGTATTCCCACCGTCTCTGCTGGCCGTGGGCACTTTTAATCAAGATGGTATTGTACCCCCCCCGCCCCCCACGCCCCAGGTCATATCATCTCATCCACTATTACACATTATTCAATTTAAATCCCACAACTCAGCCCCTCCCCTCACATAACCTGCAGGGGAATGAGGCATGGAAGCAAACATTCAACAGTGACCATACACAGACAATTTCCAGACTTCAGTATGTGGTAACACTCTTTCACAGCCATAAAGAGTGATATTTACAGGTTCTTTATGCGGATACGAAATTCGTGATTACGTTACTCGTTAAACACTCACTAGTTCACTTTTATTGTGCCTCTACTGCTTACATTTTTTGGAGATACATCAGACAACGCGATCTGTTTGATCGTAATCCATCAATCATCCCCTCACCGACATCCTAGTTGCTCAGCCCTCTTATATGATCTCCATTCTTCCCCCCACGTCACACGTCACAACACTGACGCTAAACACCGCTTATTAGCATCATTCTAACCCTCCGTAAATTTTGTCGCGTCACTGACTAGATTTTCACTGTGTCGCATTCACGTTAGGCTGCTAATCCTTCCTGTGTTCTCTATTCGCTCAACACCTCTGTGCCAGAGTCTTTACACAAAAAATCCCAACCTTCCCTGTCAATTTCCCGACTTGGCTACATACCTATGACTCCATCGCGCTCCCCCTTGACCACCACGCGCGCGTCCATACTTTCATTTAGATATCTAGTAAATTCCTCCTCTTTACAGATACCACCACGTCCTCGCGCACACGCCTCCCCGTCTCATTTTCGACTCCGCCCATCTTTCTCTTACACGCTTACCATAGGTTAGACATGATATGCTTCATGTTGACAGGTTCCCTGATTTGTGCCCTTACCCCACTCTCCGTTCACCAAATCTTTCGCCTAGCTCAGACAGCTTACCCGTCTACTCCCCTTTTCTTTCTTCTCCCTTCCCCTCCGACCTCGGAGGCCACAGTACCGCCAAATCTCACCTTTATGCTACCTTTCTACTTTACTTGTCACCACTCCCACTACTCTCCTCTAGCTCAGCACACTACTGTGTCTCATTGAATTCCTTCTCCACCCACCCGCCCTGTATTAAATCCCAACCCCCCTCATTCACCGGTACATCGGCTTCCCACGCTTACACAACTTCTCCCATGTACACGCGCCTCACGCTTTTCCCCGCCCGCTCCCACTCTTAGGTTCACCTACCTTGTTGCCAAAAACATCAAAAAAAAAAGCCCTATACACTTCAAATTCTAATACGTCGCACTACATAAAAGACACTCTCCTCCTCTTTCTTGTGTATACAACCAAAACCGCCACACTTCTATCCGATGGTCAAATAGTTAATAAAAATTCAAGGCGTTTTCCTCATCGTTAGACCCTTCCCCATATCTTCCTAAACTTCTGTAATTTAGAGTGTTACAAATATAAGATTCATTTTATACATTTAGACATGTATTTACAAGACAGCGCCTGTCATCAGTTGTAGTTATAACACTGCCGTGCCGGTTGTCTAAACAAATACATACTTCGGCGACAGCAGTCTTTATATGGCAATACATTTTCTTCTGATATTTGGCTTATCAAAAGAAAGGGTCTCTCGTTAATATATCAACACACCAATCCACTCACATCAAAGACTGTCACTCACTTCCGACTGACCACGGTAAAACGTACCACCTTCCACCTGCATTCGCTCTACTACGCAGATAGGACAGGAAGGTATATTCAATACTGGACGAGTACCTTGAAGAAACCAGACATGTGTCCATTCTGTTCCTACAGTAGCCCGTGTATAGGCTTCCTATAGCAAACCGAAGGTAATGAGAGTCACGTGAAATAGGCCCCCAGGTTGTTCTCTTCAGCTAATGTAGTGAATCTAAGCGTGTCCCCTTATGTGACGTCACATGCGGAGCTATTCAGATCATATGAGCCTCTGTAGTGTGATATGTGCAAGCATTGTCTCCTAGGGTTTTCCAGTGGGATCAAAAGCAGCGAGGTACGCAACACAGAGCTCCAGAGAAATTGAAATAAGTGAGTTGAACAGCAGTCGCTTTGTAAAACGCCCCCCACATCCGCAGAGTATACGGTGGGACACTGACACCCCCCATCTGCCCGGTCTTCGGCTGATGCACACCTTGCACGGCTCAGGCAGTGCACCTGCCTTTATTCGACAAGTCCCACCAAGGACATCCCCCTCCGGTCATGTGGCGCAGTAACCACAGAGTCCTCACCTCGGCAACAAACAGCCAGACTACGATCGAGCTTGCCGGGTTGTGGCGGACACTTATGGATGCAAATACAGTTGGCGTCCAGAGACGATTCAGACAGCTTCCAGATACTCCTAAAATGTTAAAATACAACAGACAACTTGGTATGTTGGTAACACATACCAACAACAAGATTATTCAAGTACACAAGTGAAATCAACTCTCTTGAGTCGGATCAAATTACCTCATTTCATTAAAGTTGTCCATAAAACTAAACCAATAATGGGCCTTCTGTGTTTTTTATAATGTCATTACATTTTAATGAAAACATTTCTTTGATCCTACTGACTATCCTCTCAAATGTTCTGAGATCCAGTCCGTCTCTGTCTGCAATGTATTTTGCTCGCCTGTCTGACAAGTGTATTATTATTGAATAATCTAAAAGTTTTTTATTAATTATATTTGGTAAAATGTATTTGTATTATATTATCTCATTGTTGAGGCATTTTAGTTTGTAGGGTGCATACATATTCCATTTTCCTAACTATAGGTATTAATAAGAATCCATAATCCGAAATCAACTCATAATATAAAAATAATTTTTTTAATTGTGTTACTTTTATCATTTATTATCATTGACATGTATTAATTATTGAACTACTAAAATAATAAAAAGGACTAATATTATTATTACTACTACTCTACTACTAACAAACTACTGAAAGAACAACAAATTTTTATTAATAAATATTGTTATTATGGTTGTCATTAAGTTAATAAATTATTGGATCATTTATTATTATTAATTATTGAATGATATTATGAAATCCCACTGAACAACTAACATATTCATAATAATAATAAACAATAATTAAGATTAATTTATTATTATTATTATTGGGACTGGATTCTTGTAATTTATTTTATTTTATATATTTTACACCTCCTGTAGTAAAATCCTTGTGATGTGGATGTAATTGATGATCACACAACAATATTATTATTAATAATAATACTGGATGATAAATAATAATATAATTATTACTTCTTATTCTATTATTATTGGATTGGAAATTAATTTAATTTACAATTATTTATATATGTCGAAATTTATTAATCCTTGTGAGGCATAATTGATGATCAAACTATTCTTAGTACTATTATTATTAATTAATATTATAACTAATGATTAATTACTGGATAATAATACTAATAATAATAATTACTGAATAATAACAACACTGAATAATACAAATGTATCATAATTATTTAATATTTCTATGCTGTTATGCAGTGTCACAATAAAAATTATTTAGATTAAAAAAACAGCTTTTTTGAAGCACAGTTACAATGCCATGTAAAGCATTGAAAGCTGATTTGTGGATTATCAAACGGTTCTGGCTCACCTGATTGGACATCATAGAGAGGGTGCGGTCTAGATCCTCCACCAGATGTTTGAACGTGGGTCTCTGAGATGGGACGGCATGCCAGCAATCTCTCATCATCATATACCTGCAAAAGGAAGACAGGTTTAACAACTGTAATAAGAAACCTCTGGCATCATGACTGAAGATACAGCATTAAAACAGTCTTACAGTTCGTGGGTACACGTGGAGGGGCGGTCCATGCGGTGGCCCTCCTTTAGCAGTTTAAATAGCTCCTCAACAGGGACACCTGGATACGGTGAGCCGCCAAGAGTAAAGATCTCCCACAGCAACACCCCAAAAGACCACCTTACATGCAAAGAATGACCATTATTAACAGACAACTGCATTTTGTATGTGAGTGAGTTTGAGAGAATATATTGAGACGTACACGTCACACTGATGGGTGTAAATGCGGTCGAACAGAGCTTCAGGCGCCATCCATTTCACTGGTAAACGACCCTGTGGAAGACACAACGCACTTAAATTCACTTACTCATCACCTGTTTGGGATTAAAGAACTGGTATATCTGCTATGTGACAAAATGCTGCCTTCACAAATCGCTGGGGAGAAACATGTAATATTAGTGGTTGTTGCAGAATAGTATAAGTGTTGTGCAAAAGTACAGATGTCGCGGGTAACAAACAAAAAAAAAAAAAAAAAAAAAATAAAAAACCCCCAGTCCTAAACCTCAAACTGTAAAAAATGTGGCATATAACCAGCATTTCTCGATAGCATTTTGAGCACTGTTGTGTGATTCTCAAACACCTCTAATTGGCCATTGTGTTCACACGCTCAACAGAAATGTCTGTGATAGACTACGTCTATGAGCAGATATATTAGGGATCCGCTGATAGACGTGGCTTTCAAACGCTCCCGTGTGTATCTGTGTTAGTGTTGGGTCGTTCTTGAACGATTCATTAATTTTGAACGAATCTTTAATGTGACTCAGGAAGAACAAGTCATGTCGGGGAGTGATTCGTTCAGTCGCGCAACATCCTATAGGTTCTGTACTGGAAATATTACATCAACAAGTAAGTTTCAAGTTTCGGAGTTTCAGGGTTTTCCGAGCGTTCGTTCATCACTGACAGCACCATAAGCTTTAAACCAAGCAGTCTGAGCCGGAATAGATCTGAAGTAATATAGAACCATGAAGGTAAACAATTAATTAACCTTTTTGTTTCTTATAGCATTATAGTTTTGTATTGTGATCAACGTTTGCGTTAGTAGTAGATGTTTTAGGGAAGTAACACGTAACATTTTAAATATATTTAGCTAAAATGAACGAAATGAACGAAATTACTAGAAAAAAGATTCGTTCATTTTGCTGAAAGAGACTCAAAGGTCCAAGTCGGTAAATTGACGAACTTCCCATCACTAATCTGTGTAAGCGCTCGGTGAAGAGCATGAAGCGATGATCATTGTAGCTAATCACAGACAGATCTGTTGAGTGTGTGAACACAATGGCCAATCAGAGTGGTTTAAGAATCCGCTCAACATATCCGCACAGCGGACAAAAAAATCTGGCGAAAAATCCCATAGACTTCTATCCCATAGAAAACACAACATTTTGACCAAATTTGACAGGGTCCAAATTGACCAAGAATTTCGTAGAAACGTGTGGATCACCACATTTGAAGAGAATTCAATATAAATTGTGCTAGAACATACCTCACAATGGGGTATAGGTTCTACCCCTGGGACGCAAGATCCCCCCAAAGTTGCCCCATAGACATACTATGGTGAAGGAACTGAGCACGTTTTTCCTACTATCGTAACTTGCATTGGAATTTTGCATCAAACATAACTCTGGGGGTGGGCTCATTTTACGCCACGGTAAGCTCCACTCACATTTTCTTTACAAAATGTACATATCTAGTTATCAAAGTCAGTGTTAACTCAAAGTTGGTGTTCAAAGAAAATCCCACCGGTAATTATGACAAGAATCATCTCATAAAATACGATAATTCAGGCCACATGCCAACATAAAAAAACGCCGATTTTTTATGGTTAACAGTGTTGAGTATGTAGGTCCTGGGTCGATTATTAAAACACTGGCATCACGATAGTATCGACGGTCACACTTCATATCGATTAAGAAAAAAAAATATGGTGACAATCGACCTATAGAGCACTTATAGGCTAACATTGGCCTATGAGTGACGAACAGGCGACGAACAACAAACCCACCTTCGAAGACATGCTGAAATGAGTGCTGTGCTGCCTGTGATGAGGAGATTGTGAATAAAGAATGAATATTAGTCGAATATAAAATAAACATTTGCATTTGAATGTTAGGGGTGCATCAGGGAGCGTCATCAGTGGAACACGAGATGTGGTGATGATGATGTAAGTGACATTGTTGCATTTTAATGCTTTGTTAGTCTAGCCCACGAGGAGTCGTGTACCGTTGACTGCGTTATTCATTCAAGATATGTAAGAGAAATTAGAAGTGCTCTCGCATGCGGAGAGAAGGGATTGATTATGGGTGTTGAAAATACCGAAACCAAGCCATTCACACAGATACATATTCAGCGCATTTTTTAGACGGACCAATATGACTGCTGCACTCGAGTCCTCACACAAGAGAGTACAGAAACCCACGCAAGCCTTAAAACACGTAGTAAACTTTTAGAAAACACGGTCACCAATTGTGGGGTTTATCTTTTCAACGCATACTCATATGTGAATGTGCTTAGGCGTCTTGGTATAAAGCCAGCATAGTATACATTATGCTGTTTTGTCATAATGTGTTATGCAATTTTACGAAATTATATTGTGATTTGTGGAGGTTTATTTAGACGTAATGCACGTTTTTATAGGAACGCCTTACAAACATCCCCAGTGGACTCATGGCGTAGTTGAGCATTTGAAGAATGCGGGCCCCGGGGAGGGGAAGTATTGGGTTTTGGGGATATTGCTGGCGAATTTTGTCCCGCTTGAGGATGATGGATTGTGACACTTCATAATCGGGATGGGTCCTGGGAAAATGTTTGTCTGGGTAGGTGGCCTGCGCCGGCTGTTTATGAAAGCAGTTGTTCTGTGAAGCCTCCAACCAACACCCCCGGAGAAACCACAACAAAACCCTCCTGTAGGCATAACCAAGGAAAAAGGAAAAAAAACAAAGAAAAAGAAAAACAAATTAGCAAAACAACAGATACAATATAAAACTGATTAAATGACTGCATATAAGGAAAAACAACATTAGAAATTAGAATACTTGATTTAAATTTTTGTGAAAGTAAAAGCAAATAAAATAAAAAATTGATTAGTATATTTACATCAAATAACAATTCAACTATAAACAAAAAAAAATATTGTTGTTATTGTCTCAATATATTTGTGTAATTCTAAAAATACAAGTGGTTAAATAAAAAACATTTTACTATTGCTTTTGGTTTAAAAAAAGGGTTATAAAAAATTTCAATATTATCGATAACCGAAAACGAATAGGAAACAAATATATTCGTTGAATATAAATTATTAGCCTATATTCGCCCTCACGCCCTCGGACAGCAATCCAAACGACCAAAACATGAACATTAATTTTATATTAAATAAAGTGACTTAGTTCTTAATATGCTCTATTCACCAAAATCTACTTGGTGGTCTCTGAGAGCATATGAAAACTGGATGTCTCTGGCCAGGCCGAAGTCTGCTATCTTCATAACGTTATCTTCAGTTACCAGGACATTACGGGCAGCCAAGTCTCTATGAATACACTACAACAGAGAAAACACGCATGCATATTAATCAAGCAAATAATTAATCAAAGTCATATGTTAATTTGACAGATATGAGAACAGAAGCATTTGAGATGCCAACCTTCTTGGATGCGAGGTATTCCATGCCACGTGCCACCTGGTAGGCGCAGGACACCAGGTCTTTGATTGACATGTTCTCTACAGGCACCTGGTCGGGGTTGTAGCAGTACTCCATCCCAAGCGGACGACGCACACGCAGATACTCCCTCAGATTGCCCTTTGAAGCAAACTCCACAATGACGTAGAGAGGACCTGACAATGGACATATGAAAACATTTCAGTCACATAATTCTTGCTGGAATATAACACTGATCAAAATTAGTGGTTGAACAAAATGAGTGTCTAGAGAGCAGGTTAGTGAAAAGCTATTATAATGCCAGCATTTCTATACATCATACAATATAATGACAGCAAATGTGATTTAAATAAACATGTATCTTACAATTTTTTAACATTAATTTTACAAAGATTGGGGTTGGTAAGATTTTTTTAAATAAAAGTCAACTCATGACTTAATTGAGGACTGCTTTTATTTAAAAATGCAGATAAAAAACATGTAATTTGGACTATACTACAAATTTAAAATAAATGGTTCTCTAATGTAATAATTGGCTAAAAGGTAATTCTCGACTGTGAATCAAAAAGCTGAATTCCCGCAACATGTGCTCCAGTCTACAAGTGTCACATGATCCTTCAGAAATCATTCAATATTG
>JADLZN010003302.1:138554-153490 GCA_018155175.1 Sinocyclocheilus anophthalmus | reverse complement strand
GGTGCAGTCTAAGGGTGTTTTCACATCTGTAGATCGATTGCTTTGTTCCGAACCAGGGATGTCAAAATATACAATGTTTCTTTTTATTCTTGGTGCGGTTCGCTTTCACACAGCAATGTTTCTAAACGGACCAAATTTGTTAATACAGTCACGCGCGAGTAAACTGTTCTCTCGTTGGTCAAAGTTTCACGGTTTATTTTCCTGGATTCCACTGAGCTGTCACAGCTGTCACCTGTCAGAATGAACGATAACAGCTTTGCGGGCTTATTGTTAGGTTTTTTGTAGCTGTCGTTAATAATAATTTATCATTTTGAGCAGGAGTCCAGGATTGATTGGGAAAACATTTTTAAAATGCACATACTACAAAGAAGAGCTATAAGACGGCATTATAAAACAAAAAAGTGCGCTTTAATTTTTTAATGGCAAAGACGTGCTCTCCCACAGACACTCACAGGTTCATTTTGAAGTATTAGAAAACAACAAAGCTAATGCTTTTCACAAAACGTATGTAATTACCTATCATACATTGTGATATAGCCTGGTTCATAGGTCCGTTGGATCGGATTGCTTTCTCACTACAACCGAACCACTCCAGAGTTCGTTTTCAATCGAGCCAAGACCACCTCGTTCAGGCGATCTCGGACTGATTGTTTTGGCGCGGATCCGAGTGCGATGCCGTGTCACTTAGCCAAATTCACCGTGCTAAGTAGTGGAAACGCGCCAGGTTCCGAAACCACAGGCCTGGTGTGAAAACACCCTAAGTAAAGGGCTGTTACCTTCGAGCTGCAGGAGAGCAATTCTCATTCTTCTCCCTAAGAAGGGGGACTTGCAAGAGATTAAGAACTGGAGGCCAGTGGCGTTACTCTGCACGGATTATAAAATTGTGTCCAAGGTGTTAGCTTTGAGGCTGAGAAAAGTGATGGAGCATATCATTCATGTTGATCAGACATATTGTATTCCAAATAGGTTAATATCTGATAATATTTTTTTAATTCGTGACTTTTTAGATCTTTCCAAGTCATTGGGCTGCGAAAATGTTTTAATTTCACTAGACCAGGAAAAGGCTTTCGATAGAGTTGAGCATCAATATTTGTGGCAAATTTAGATGCTTTTGGTTTTAGTTCTAGTTTTATAAATATGATTCAAGTCTTGTACAATGATATTGAGAGTATATTGAAGGTCAACGGTGGTTTAAGTGCTCCTTTCAAGGTTCAGAGGGGAATAAGACAAGGTTGTCCACTATCTGGTATGTTGTATTCTTTGGCAATAGAGCCTCTTTTACATAATTTAAGGCAATCTCTTTCTGGTGTGTTTCTGCCTGGTTGTGAAACAGGTTTTAAGTTATCTGCTTATGCTGATGATGTTGTTGTGATTGTTAACAAACAAAAAGATATTGACACTCTTGTTAAAAATATGAATGTTTTTAGTGTTTTATCTTCTGCTAAAGTTAACTGGGAAAAAAGTAAAGCCATAACAACCAGTGAAAAATTAAGACGGATTTTTGTTTTACCTGGTGGGTTAACCTGGAGTAAGGGGGGTTTTAAGTATCTTGGGGTTTATCTTGGTGATGATGTTTTAATGTGTAGGAACTGGGAAAATGTTTTAGAGAAAGTTGAGGGGCGTTTAAAAAAGTGGAAATGGATTCTTCCACATATGTCTTTTAGAGGTCGAACACTAGTAATTAACAATTTGGTTTCTTCTATGTTATGGCACCAATTACTGTGTATTGATCCTCCAGCACATTTGCTAGCTAAGATACAGGCAATTTTAGTGGACTTCTTCTGGGACTGAATGCATTGGGTCCCACAGAGCGTTTTGTTCTTACCGAAAGAAGAAGGAGGGCAAGGACTCATTCATCTTGCTAGTAGAGGTGCTGCTTTCCGGCTCCAGTTCATTGAGAGGTTCCTGGTTGGACCCAAAGACCTTGTCTGGACCTTGCCAGAACTATTTTGTCCAGAGGTGGGAATTTGGGTCTTGCGGAGTCCTTATTTTTAATGGACCTAAGTGCTCATAAACTGAATAACCTCCCAAAGTTTTATCAAGGACTTTTTACTATTTGGGGGATGTTCCATAAGCAGAGATCAACGGACAGTGAATCTTCATTATGGCTATTGAAAGAGCCTGTAGTGCATGGGACACATTTTAATGTAGAGGATACAACAGGACATTCCATGATGCAGTTGTTCGTTTCAGTTGGGACTGTCACACTGGGACATGTGGTCAATTTATGTTGACCCAATTTTCTCAATGCTGCAAGTCTAGCCTCTCATGTGGGAGTTAGATCCATTAGGGTCATAGATCAACTGCTCAGTACGTGGAAATGCAAACTCACAAAGACCGAACTCTCTTTACTAACTGACTACTGCAATCGTCTCTGTCAAGAAAATGTTGATGTTTCTTTTCCTGCTATGACACTTTTCCCCAATTTTAAAGAATGTACTGGTCAATTTTTAGAGTCTGAAAGTCTTTTTACCAACAATTTGAAGGATATGGGAGGAAAAGTTATGTATAAGCTGTTTGTTAAAGTGTTAAATAAAAGTAAACTAAATGGTAGAGCTGATACTCCTTGGCGAGCTCATTTTGGAGTTGGTAATGAGATCAAACCTGTGTGGAGAGCGCTGTACAAACCACCGTTGACAAAGAGAGTAGGGGACTTGCAATGGAGGATACTGCATGGTGTCGTGGCAGTTAATGCTTTTATTTAAATTGTCAATCCCAATGTAAGTGCTGATTGTCCTTTTTGTTTACAGAGGGAAACAATTTTTCACTGTTTTGTAGATTGTGGCAGACTGAGTGCTTTTTTTCTTTTGTTACAAAGAATGTTTACAATGTTTGGGGAAAGTTTTTCTAAACAAATGTTTATTCTTGGTTTTAAATATTGTCAAAAGTGGAGAGTGAAATGTCAATTGTTTAATTTTGTACTGGGCCAAGCAAAAATGGCTATCTATGTGAGCAGAAGAAATAAGATCGAAGAGTCTTCAGATTGTGATGTAAATACAATTTTTGTCAGATTGTTGAAAGCCAGACTGAAAATTGATTTTGATTTTTATAAGTCTACAAATAATATAGAAGAGTTTAGAAATATGTGGTGTCTTAAAAATGTGCTATGTTTTGTTGAAGAAAATGTGCTGTTTTTTGGTTTGATGTTGAGTTAATTTAGTGTTTTTGTTTTCTGGTTTGAGTGTGATTTTGTCTAAAAAGCAATAAAGAGGTTTTTGGACCCTCTCTCTCTCTCTCTCTCTCACCCTCTCTCTCTCTCTCACTCACTCTCCCTCTCCCTCTCTCCCCTCTCCTCCCCTCTCTCTCTCTCTCCTCTCTCTCCTCTCTCTCCTCCCCTCTCCTCCCCTCTCTACTCCTCTCCTCTCTAATCTCCTCCTCTCTCTTTTTCCTTTTCATGGGCTCCATTCCACCGTCGCTGTCACTGGTGTCATTTTTAGATATTTATTAAAAAAATGTTACTGGGTGGGGGAACAATTATAAATTCTTATTTTTTAGCATATATTTTTTAGTTTTTTTGCCTCCCCCAGCCTAATGACTGGCTAAGTGCTCACAACAACAACTGAGAGGGCATATTTGTTAATTACAAAAATTTTTTTATTTTCAAAACATTTCTTATTATAGTTTAGTATCAACTTGTGTTCGTGTGCTAATTTATAGTTTAACTAAAAAAATAATATTTTAAATTTGCACAGCACAATATTTTAATATTTTCAAATATTTTTTTTAATATTTTCAAACCTTTCTTTAAATAATTAATGTTATTTTTATATATTGAAGTGTCCCCATCCCTAGTTGCCGCTGAAATCCCGACAACTACTGAAGACAGACCAAAAATAGATGGGTTAATTATTACTAAAAATTAAGTAATTAATTTTTTTTTTTTTAGCAATTTTTTTTTTTATTATAATTAAAAATATATTATATATTTAATATAATTTCTTTTATAACTACTATGTATTTTATTTTATTTTTTACCTCCCAGCCCCAGTGGCTTCTGAGAACTCTGAGAAACATGCACAATTAAATGGGAAATTATTGTTTTTACTTAAAAAAAAAAAATTCTTTGCATTCACACATCTGTTTCAAGCACAGTATTTATTTTTAATTGTCAATACGAGACATCATCCATCCCTCCATCTTACTTCTCTTCTCTCTAATTGTCTTTCATATGGCTTTGCTTAATAATATTTCAGCTGTTCAGCTGTAAACGCTCTGATGGAAGGTTTCAGTGCTGATGTATTTTATGCAGCTGTATTAATTAATCAGTCAGTAATGAAGGAGGTTTATAATGTTTAAGTCAAGTCACCTTTATTTATATAGCGCTTTTAACAGTACAGATTGTGTCAAAGCAGCTTTACAGTACCAAATAGGAAAATAGTGTGTCAATAATGCAAAAGGATAATAGTAAACACTCTATTTTCAGTTAAAGGCAGTTCATCGTTGAATTCAGTGATGCCATCATCCAGCTCAGTTCAGTTTAAACAGCATCTGTGCAATCAAGTCGACGAGATCGCTGGATATTAAGTTTAGGTTTAATACGCACTTCCATAGACTTGCACTGGAAAATACCACAAGCTTGTCTGATCATCCGGCAGACAGTTGCTAAGCTCGTACTGCTCAGTAATGGCAGGATTAGTGAGTTTGAGGGGTCAGAGGTGAAGATCTGCAGGTGAAACAGCTGTGACCTCTCTGATGACCTGTAGAGCTGCTGAGGTCAGTGCTGCTAAACCTCTGCAGGGCTGTTCTGTGACACTGACGGGATGAATGGATGAGACGGGGAGGGAAATAGTGACTTCTGAGAGATGAACAGTAACAAAAGAGAGAGAGAGAGAGGCAACCTGTGACGGTAACAAGCCACTCGCCCCATCTATCTTCTCTCTCTCCTGTGCCAAAACATAGTGAGCCACCCTTCTAAGGCAACATCCAAAATGATACGACTGCTTTGAAACAAATAGTTTGACAATAATGTGACACTATTACTGTATATTATGCTGTAACACTGTGACGGTTAGATCCTCTGTTGCTCAGATGCGTGTTATGAATTCACGGGTCAGAGTTCATCAATGCTGATACATTGCAGACTAAGACATTTTTGTCGCATGAGCTTGTGTTTCTTCAAGTGAATGGAGTCGAGTGTGACTGATTGCTTTCATGTGAGCAAAAGCAAGAAAATGACTGTGCCTTACAATGCCGCCTCTATAGGCAGCTCGCTAGGGTTTGGAACAGAGCCAGAGGTATTTTGTCTGAGAAAGCGAGAGCAGGGTCGCCTCCAAAAACATCAGATGAGAAATGATTGACTCCAGACTAAATATTTTTACTAGGAGCACTGTAGCACCTGACTGAAAATTTTTAGGAGCACAAGCAGAAAATTTAGGGGCACACCTTAAATGCAATGCAATCGTTCACATATTTTCTCCATTTTAACTGAATTGCTGGCAAATGCTTTGATCATAAATAGACTCACAGAGATTACAATATGCAGTATTCTTTTAATTTCAGAAGATATGGTAAATATATATATGATATGTGAGCCTGCAGCACAAAAGCAGTGTTAAGTCGCTGGGGGATATTTGTAGCAATAGCCAACAATACATTGTATGGGTAACAATTATACATTTTTCTTTTATGCCGAAAATCATTAGGATATTAAGTAAAGATCATGTTCCTTGAAGATATTTAGTAAATCTCCTACTGTAAATATATCAAAACTTAATGTTTGATTAGTAATATGCATTGCTAAGGACTTAATTTTGACAACTTTAAAGGTGATTTTCTCGGTGTTTTGATTTTTTTGCACCCTCAAGATTCCAGATTTTCAAATAGCTGTATCTCAGCCAAATATTGTGACCCGGCACACAAAATTTAGTCGCACAGGCAGAAAATATGGTCGCAGTCTGGAGCCCTGTGACTTCACAAATACTATAGAATATCAGATCAAATAGTGTGTAAATCACTGATTTTTTCAAAGGTGACATATCATGAAAATCTGACTTTTCCAGGTTGTAAGTGCTATAATCAGGTCCCCGGTGCATCTACCAACCAAGTGAAAACATGAAAACAATTAACCCAGTAACTTTGTTTTGGGATGCCTTTTTTCTGCAAGCGTCTGAGAAAACCAGCGCGTCTGATTTCGCTCCCTTGGTGACGTGGCAAAGGGATCTCATTATAATATTACCGCCCCTTAATCTGTAAGTTTCCACCCAAGGCGCCGTCATTGTGTTTTCGCAAGCGACAACGGTGTACCAGTTCTAATGCCATGGAGAAAGTTTGAGAAAGCATGCTAACTGTTCTGTCTTTGGCTGCACAGACGAGCACAGAACACTGTTTAGAGTCCCAGCCTCAGAGGAGACGACAGAGCAGTGCATTTATTGATGTATTTACTGTATATTACTGCTGCCACACAGATCAAAAATAAACGTGATTTATTTCCCAGCTGTTTACCTTCACAGACATAACCCACTGTTTTTGTAACTCGTGTGTGTGTTTAACATAAGCTTGTGTGTGAATGAGAACTTAGTTTAGTACTCGCATGCTGTGACAGCCGCTTTCTGTGCGTGTGCTTCGGATGTGTGCGCTCAGAAAACCGTATATCTGAAGTTTAAACTCATATGGTTTAAAACGCATGATTTCAGCATGATAAACATGATAATCAGAACCAAAACAGATGTTTTTTAGCAGGTACGGGCTGTAATGGCACAGCCCTATTCTGGAAAAGGGGACAGGGATCAGCAGCTCATTTGAATTTAAAGAGACAGGCACGAAAAACAGCGTGTTTCTGCTTACACTCAAAATAGGCATTTTCAAAATGATATAATAAATGATCTGTGCTGTATTTTGAGCTGAAACTTCACAGACACATTCTGGGGACACCGGAGACTTATATTACATATTGTAAAAAGGGGCATAATATGTCTCCTTTAAATCACCAATGGCGAGTATGCTATCAAAAATATCAACTAAAAAAAAATGCTTGCTATTTGAGCTTGATTTCCTTTAGTCTATCTACTGATTTGCTCTGGCCATAAATGATGTGTTTGGATGTCTTCATTTTGTGGAAAATATTGTAGCTAATTAATTGATTCGTTAGATCATTTACGGCATACCAGGAAATAATTAGCTCAAACAAATTAGGAATTGGGCTGCAAGGGTGTTTAGGGGGGCCGGCAGAGAAGTTTTGATGAAAAACGTGTAAAAAATGTACAAAAAAACAATTAAATTAAAAAAGTCTAAACAAAACTCAATAACAAATAAATATAGTTAAAATAAACAAGTAATAAAAAAATGTAGAAATTCTTAAAGAATTGATAAAAACTACACAAATACAAAATTTGATTAATCTACTTAAATAAATCAAAATAATGTATAAATTATTTTTATATAATAAAGAAGATTAAAATAGTGGTATAATATTAAATATACATGTATAAGAAATAAAAAAGATTATTAATAAAAATAAAAACTAACAATTGCAAAGAATATATATAAAATAAAAAACAATAAAAAATTAATAGATAAGTGATAATAAAAAATACAAATTAATCATAAAAGGTTGAAAAATAAATAAATAATGCCAACAAATAAATAAAAAAGATGAAAAGACATAAGAAAAAATTAAATTCATGAATACTTTAAAAATTTAATAAAAAAGCAAATGCATAAAAAGTCCGTTTAAATAAATAAATAAATAACTAAATAGCTAACAGTAACTTCATAGAAGCTAAATATATATAATTGGATGTTCATACAAGAAACTATATAGGTGCCTCATACATTTTAGTATGGGGGTCTTTCATGTGACGATGATCATATTTGGGGTCTGTGGCATCTAAAAGATTGGAAATCCCCTGAATTAGACGATTAATTAGATGCTTCTTGATAATGGTGATATAAACAGTGATCCACATGCCTTTGAGCTGGAAACTGCCACAAACCACAAATGACACTTGGATTGAGCTACAAAAGCCAAACAAGCGCAATCACAGAGATTACGTGCGTCTCGCTCCGGCTCCGTCTCGCTCTCCAGCAGCGCTGCTCTCATTCCTTTGTGCTTGTTCTTTTTTAACCTTTCCCTCTCTCTCTCTGTTTCCACTCTCTCCTCCCTCTCTGGCTCTCAGAGCTGCTGCGTGTGTGTGTGCGTGTGTGCGTGTGTGTGTGTGTGTGTGTGTGTGTGTGAGTGTGTGTGTGTGATTGTGTGTGTGTGTGTGAGTGAAAAACAGACGCCCATGTGAGCAGCAGCAGCAGCAGCAGCAGCAGCGCAGGAGAATCTCATCAGCTCTGTTCCAGCGTTCGGCCGTGGCTCCGGCGACGGGGATGTGAGAAGATGTGCCGTGTGGGCTGGCGTCGGGGGTGGTGTCCCGGTAAGCTCCAGGCTTTCGCTGCGGTGACACACGGTCAGCTTAGATGTGCAGAAACATGGCTGCCCCGTCTTCTGACGTCTGACTTTTGCAGCGTTTGAAGACGCTGCTTTTCATTTGCTCAAACAGCTGGTTTGCGTCGCTGACATTTGGGAGGTTTTCTCCGGCCAGGGTGCGTCGGCGCGGCGTCGTTTCGTGGCCTAAATCTCAGAGTTGGGAGGTTTGTTTTGTTAAAAATGGCAGATCAGGGGCTTTTCTAGCTGAAATGAAGGGATAAATCAAAGGTTTGTGGAGTGGCTTGATTGGAGGGTAAAGGTCACGTCGCATTTTAAACTCGACCCACACGGCATCAAACGCACTTTCTGTCACATCTCAGTCGAGAGCTTTCCTGCAGATGACTTGTGTGTTTGTGTATGTAGTTGTGTACAGTAGTGGATGAGAGCAGGTTCTTGTGAGTGTGTTTGACACTAAATAGAAACGCTACGTCTATCATATAAATCAACAAGTGTCCGGATAGCATGATGCATTTAATACCATAGACATTGATTGAAAATAGTTCACATTTAATTTAATCTTAAGAACTTTCTCAGTATTTTCATGTTTTTATTAGTTTAACAGCATGGCAATGTCAAAGTACTGTCAAACTATTGTGTATCTTATGTACAACACAATGCATTTAATAACAAAAAAAAGTATTTTACCCGATTATTGCACGTTCTTATTAGTTTATTAACATGCTAATGTTAAACTATATTGTCAAACTATTGTACATGTTATATAATATTATAATAAAATGCATTTAATACCAAAAATATTGACGAAATAGTTATTTAAAATTAAAGTATTTTACCCAATATTTACATGCTCTAATTAGTTTATCAACATGAGCTACATTTTCAAACTACTATGTGTTATATAACATAATGCATTTAATACTAAAAACAATTGTTCAGATCTAATTATTGGTGAAGTATTTCACCAATATGTGCTTGTTTATGTCAAAGTACTAAATAATATTTTATATGTAATACAATGCATTTAATGCTAAAAACATTCATAGAAAATAGTTCGCATCTAATAAAAAATTTAATATTTCATCCAATATTGGCTTGTTTATTAGCTTATTAAAATAACATCAATCTATTGTCAAACTAGTTATATATGAAATGCATTTAGTACCAAAAGAATTGATGAAAACCTCATTAAAAATGTACCCAATATTTTAATTAGCTTATAAGCTTATCAGTATGATAATGTCAAATTATTGTCAAACTATTAGATATTTCATATATAACATAACATAATGCATTAACTACCAAAAACTTCATAGATAGAAAATAGTTAAAATCTAATTTAAATTATTTAATTAATAGTATTTCACCCAATGTGCCTATTAGTTTATCAACATAACATCAAACTATTGTCAAACTACTATATATGTTACATAATGTAAAATTTAATACTAAAAACTAATTAAAAATAAAGTATTTTGCCCAATATTTGCATGTGCTTATCAGCCCTTCAACATGATAAAACTATTATAGATTTTATAAAGCTACGTCTGTCTTCGCTGGTTTGACTCGAACACTTTCTCAGCTCCTCCAGTGTTGTGAAAGATAAACATTTACATCTTTCCAGGGAATGTGTGTGATCCGTGTTTCACTTAGACAGTTAAAATTCATTATTAAATATTGAATTCATTTCACAAGCACGTGAATGAAGCGGCTGTAACCTGAGCCGCGTGTGTATGGATCTATTGATTTGCGTGATTGATTTGTGGCTTCGTAACTTCATGGGCTGTTAAGTTTACGTTTTGTAATTCAGTAGAAGCTCAGATTGTGTCTGTGGGGACTGCGGTTGGACTTTTGTTTTGTGGGATATTTTCGACTGGAGAACTGAACGCACGACTTCAGGAGATTTAAAGAGCTCTGATATCAGCAGGTTTGAGGTGGATTTAGGGCTTGTGTAGGGCTGTGCGATTTTATCGATTATTCAAATGTATTGTTTTGTCACGATTTTATTTTTTAGAAATCGAGGAATCGCGATTTTGAATAGAAATATTACCAAATGTTAGAATTAGAAACTTTGACAATATGCCGGTGATAACCGTAAAGAGAAAAGAACGATCCGGCCGCATGTCGATTAACCGCTCGCGTGTGACACGCTCTGCGAAGGACCATTAATATAGCGCTAAGCGTCATTCACACAGCGCTTTTGTGTTGATAAAGATGCGACGCGGGCAGTGGAATAGGTAAAACATGCAAGAAGATGGGAGTGAACTTCTTTTAACTTGAGCGCGGTGTTTTAGAAAGCCGTTTCATGCAAGAGACTGCAAGAGACGCGAGCGCAACAGTCAAACACATCCATGTTTACACAGAAAAAACTATGGAAAAGCAGCGCAATCGAATAACAAAACCTGTAAAGAACTACTACTGTATGTCTGATATTTCATGTTTGCATCATGGTGACAGACTGAAAGCTGCTGTTGCTTTTACAGAACATTTATAGTTAATAATAGTCTACTGGTGTTATACCTTCAGTCATTTTTAATTTCAATTACCTTGACTTTTGAGATTTTCTAAAAGCATTTTCCTCGTATTATTTCTGAACACATACATAATATGTATAAGACAAGTTTGTACAAGATGTAGTTGTAGTTTTTGCATATTTTCTGCAAAGATATTTAACGAGTGATTTGATTAACATTTACATCATGTTTACATCATGTGTGCTGCATTTGGAATATAATTTTTGGGTTCATAAAGAAAAAGTTACTTGAATCATGTTGTAGTTACATTTTCAAGTTGACTAGTTAAAAATCTTTTAAAAAATCGAGAATCGGTCAAACGTTCTGGAAAAATCGAGATTTACATTTTTGCAAAATCGCCCTGCCCTAGGCTAGTGTATAGTAAACATTATCACCACTGTATAAAACCCCTCGTGTCTATGAGATGTCCTTGTGTGAGAGCCGTGTGTGTTTACATTCCTTTGTGTGTGTGTGTGTGATTGTTTGAGTGTGTGTGTGATTGTTTGTGTGTGTGTGTGTGTGAGTGTGTTGTGTGTGTGTGTGTGTGTGTGATGTGTGAGTGTGTGTGTGTGGGTGTGTGGTGTGTGTGAGTGTGTGTGTGTGAGAAAGAGAGTGTGTGTGTGTGAGTGTGTGGTGTGTGTGTGTGTGTGTGTGTGTGTGTGTGTGTGTTGGTGTGTTGGGTGTGTGCGCGCGCGCGTGCGTGTGATTGTGATTGTGTCTGTGTGTGGTAAGTGTTTTGTGTGTGAGAGTGTGTTTTGTGTTTGGTGTGTGTGTGCCACCATGCTTGGTGATTGTGAGTGTTGGTCTGTGTGTGTGTGGTGTGATGAGTGTGTGTGTTTGTTTGGTGTTTGTTGCTGTGTGAGTGTGTGCGTGTTGTTAGTGTGTGCGTGTTATCATAATCAGTTTGTAATGTAATTTTGTATTTATGATCATTAAATTTTAATGATTATGATTTTGTTTTTTATATCATAAAAAAAAATAGAATAGAAAATTTTTTATGTATCTATATGATTATTGAAAATAGCTTAATTATATTATTTATTGTATTATATTAAGTAAATAAAATATACATATATAATCATATAATAAAAATATATTTCTGCACTTTCGTGTATACTATAACACTAACCTGCAATTTATAAATACTAGAACACTATACTATAAATTACTATGATAATATAAATTATGTAATAATATATTTAATATAACTAACTATAATCATTTATTACATAGACAATTTAAAAGTATAATAGAATTAACGCTGCAATACTGTAATACAGTTTTGTAATGTGTGCCACATTTACATTACGTTACGTTACAAAAGGTATGTAACATTATATGAGGTTTCATTCCGTTACATTGTGACGAATGTCAAGCCACACAAAAATGTTACATTGTGACGAATGTCAAGTCACACAAAAATGTTACATTGTGACGAATGTCAAGTCACACAAAAATGTTACATTGTGACGAATGTCAAGCCACACAAAAATGTTACATTGTGACGAATGTCAAGCCACACAAAAATGTTACATTGTGACGAATGTCAAGCCACACAAAAATGTTACATTGTGACGAATGTCAAGCCACACAAAAATGTTACATTGTGACGAATGTCAAGTCACACAAAAATGTTACATTGTGACGAATGTCAAGCCACACAAAAATGTTACATTGTGACGAATGTCAAGTCACACAAAAATGTTACATTGTGACGAATGTCAAGTCACACAAAAATGTTACATTGTGACGAATGTCAAGTCACACAAAAATGGCATCTGATTTATTTCAACATATGAAAGTGGCCCAGATTGGAATTGAAAATGTACAAATCTTCACACGATCATTAAAAGAACCCGATCTTGTTCAAATGAACCAGCGGTGTGAAGGCAGCCTCTCGATCACACACACATCACCTCGTTATTGCTCTTTCCTCCGCTCTCTGCCTGCAGGAGGAGAGGTTTGTGCTCTCATGCACTGAGTCACATGGTCTGCTTGATCAGAGGAAAATCACTTCAAGCAGAGCGCAGACAGACAAAGAGGAGGAGGAGTGTGTTGAAGCGGGGAGGTCGTGTCTCTGTGTGTCTGAGTGTTTCTCAGGCAGACTGATCTGTCATTGGTCAGGCTGTTTCTGCTCATCAGACCTGCTGTCTCCTGCACAATGCCACAGATCTGGAACAAAATGTCTTCCTGTGCTGCATCAGAGCGATGTGACATTACCCATCAGCCACCAGACACACAGACTGACACCGCGTGCGCTTCACTCTGCCTCGTGTGATCTGAACAGTAGATTATCGTCAGCTCTGTCGTGCTATTTGGCTCATCGAAACGTTTGGTACTGACTGATGGAGCTTTCTTGAGGAGTCTCAGAAACTCTTTTACAGCTAATAGCAAACCGTTTCGCAGAAAGGACACTTGTGCTCTTATAAATAAACCATCTGTTTGACATTTTATTAGTAGTGGAGGAACAGACGAACCGAATCAATTGAGTGAGTCATTTACGCTGGAACTGTTCCGATTGATTCAAACTCGTGTCGATCATTCAGTTCAAGCGATTCACTGCCAAAAACCAGATCAAAAGAGCCATTCATTTTCCAATTTCGACATCACTTGTAATGATTTTATAAAGCATGTATAGTGATGGGTTATACAGGAGAGAGTTTCGAGGCATTCCCATCGGATCGCGGATCGTGAATTTGATTTATATCGGGACTTCGCATATCGCGAATCATTTGTTTGACATTTTATTATGTGATGTTTTTTTGTCACCATTTATCAGTTTATAGCATTTAGTAATGCTTGCATAGATGGGTCATTTTTGACCCATGTGTGTAAACTTGATGTAGTAACAAAAAACCTAGGAAAAAAATAAAATATTAATTTGTGTCATTGTAAAAAGATATTTTGAATATTCATGGATCATGGAATTTATAGATCAGGGAATATTAAATGATGAAATAAACTGATTTCAAAAGATAAAAGAAAAAAATGGCCAGCAAAGTATGAAATAACATATCTATAATATGCTATTATAGTTTTTATTAATGTTTAGAATTAGTTTTTATTTTTATATCGTCCATTTTCATTAAAAAAATCATTTTATGTTTTTATTTTAATTTGTTAGATATGTGTGTGTGTGTGTTTGTGTTTGTGTGTGTGTGTGTTTGTGTGTGTGTGAGTGTGTGTTTTTTTTTTTGTGTGTTTGTGTGTGTGTTTTTTGTGTGTGTGTGTTGTGTGTGTGTTTTGTGTGTGTGTTTTGTGTGTGTGTGGTGTGTGTGTGTGTGTTGTGTGGTGTGGGTGTGTGTGAGGAGTGTTGTGTTGTGGTGTGTTGTGTGTTGTGTGTTGTGTGTTTTGTGTTGTGTTGTGTTGTGTGTGTGGATTGAGTGAGTGTGTGTGTGTGTGTATATATGAGTGAGTGAGTGAGTGAGTGAGTTAGTGAGTGAGTGAGCATGTGTGTGTGGCGGGAATCATTTGGCCTATTTTATATAGGAGCGCGAGTTGATTTTGAATTGTGGACATAACGGCAGCCAACAGACTTTATAGTTTGATCAAAATATTGCTAGAGACAATTTTAGTAGTGTCTTATATTTGGTAGATCATGTCACAGCATCTCTACTTAATCTACCCCTTGAAACTAGGGCTGGGTAAAAAAAAGATTGATTCTCTATTTTAATCGATTCTCATTTTTACGAAACGATATTCTTAAATCCCAAGAATTGATTATTCCAGCCTGTTTTCAGTTAATGGACGGAAAGTTGAAGGGCACTTCCCATCCAATATATCGCAATAAGCTTTGTGCTTTGGTACTTTTAATATGAAACAGTCTCAGATTTCAAATTCTGTCCATTGTACTGCAGAATTCAAACAATTAATGCCGTTTTGGTGCTGTTTAATGTGGAGTGACAGATCGCTGTAGCGCCTCAGTGAACTGATCATCTCCTCCACATTAATATCAGTTTCAGTACAAAATAAACATGACTAAACATCCAATGGTATGTTAAAAGAAAGAGTATAACTTTACAATACGTATCCTGTCTCGTGTAATCGCTCAGTCA